>CABFOV010003508.1:0-64794 GCA_902141375.1 Timema poppense
TCTCTCCCCTATGGGGATTTTATTATGTTTTCACCACATTTCAAGGCCCTAATGACCTAGATGTGTCGATGGGCCTCTAAACTAAAATAATAATAATAATAATAATAATAATTTTTGAATTATGTTAGTTTTTCCAATGAGAGTACAGTAATTTAAACACTGTTATTTCTATAAGAGTTTAACAAACTGATTTAAACCACATAGGGCCTATATTAAAATTTAATATTATTAATGTTCATAACTAAATTGCCTTCTCATTTGTTTAAATTTTGAAATAAATTGAACAGAACATAAACAAATTAAAATGAAGTGTTTATGATTTCTGGTTCAAAGACCTTTCATTTGATATATATTTGAATGAAATTCTAGCTATATAGCATTAGTCAAGTGCATTTAGATGATTTCAAAAGTAAATCTATGATTGCATCCCATATGGTGGCTTTTCTATACTTTGATTTTTTTAATTCTTTTTATATGTTCTTTGGGACAGTTTTCTGAATCTAAAAAGCCTTTATTTATTTCTATTACATTTTGTTAGAGGTTTTAATCGACAATGACTGGCTTATTAGTCTCCACATAATTTTTGAACAATCTTTAGTAAAAACTTGACTGCCAAAAGCTGGTGCCTAAGAAATAAAATAAGTAATCCCACTTCACTGAGGAGAGCAATGGTTGGGAATGTATGTTAATCGTCAAGCGCCCAGACACAATTTTACAGCCGCATATTGGATCTTGTCCAACTCCGTTAGTGTAGACCGTGTTGCAGGGTGATATAAAAACACTCATAATCTAATCGAGAATACGAGGGGGTGTCAAAAAGTTTCAAGACTGGTTCTATAAAATGAAAACAGAGCGCAGCAAGAATATGCGTGCACTGTTGTGGCGATTTGTGACCTTCATCTGTCAGTACTACAAATGGCATCGTTATGTGTTGACCAGTGGCTGTGTTATGCACGAGTATTTGACGACGTGCACGGGTGCATTTGCGATTTCATCATGGACCGCAAACAAGTGCAGAGAGCGAACGTCACATTCTGCCTCTTACTAGTAAAATCTGTAATGGATACCTTACAAATGATGCAACATGCTTACGGCAATTAAGCTACGATCCATATGGTGTGTTTTGAGTGGCAGTCGCGCTTCAGGAGTGGCAGAACGTCAATAAAAGACAAAGAGAGGTCAGGGTGACCTTCCACGATCACAAACCCGGAAATTGTGGATAGAGCTAGGCAACTTGTGCGCGAGGATCACCGGATGACCATTAAAGACATTTCTGACATCGTCAATGTGTCATACAGATAAGTGCAGACAATCCTCACGTTTATTTTTAACATGCACTGCGTTGCCGCTAAGTTCGTACCCAGGCTTCTGACCCTCGAACAGAAGAAGTATCGTGCCTAAGCCTGTCAGGAACTCCGTCAACATGCTTTGGATGACCCAACCTTCATGTCAAGGATCATAACAGGGGATGAGAGTTGAATCTACGGTTACGACCTGAAGACCAAACAACGTCTTCGCAGTGGAAGAGACCAATATCTCCAATACCGAAGAAGGCGAAGCAGGTCAGGAGCGTGACCAAGTGCATGTTCATAGCTTTCTTCAATATTCTCAGGATTATGCACTTTCAATTTGTTCCCGAGGGTCAGACTGTCAACGCCGAGTTCTACTGTTATGTTCTGAGGCGTCTGAGGGAGGACCTTTGGTGGAAAAAACCAGAACTGTGGCTTGCGGGCAATTGGGTGCTCCAAACATGCCAACGGTGCGTTGACACACACAGAGATGAAAACGAGTGAGTTTACCGGACGCTACAACATGATTACTCCTCACCCCCGTACCCACCGGATTTGGACCCCTGTGACTTCTTCCTCTTCCCTAAGATTAAGTTAAAGCTCAAGGGTCATCGGTTCAACACCGTGAATTAGATCAAGCGCGAATCGCAGGCGGTTTTGTGCAATTTTTGAAACCATAACTTCCAGGGAGATTTTCAAAAGTTGAAAAAGCACTTAGATCGTTGTATCGCTGCACAAGAGAACTAATTTGAAGGAGATAGGGGCCAGATTTAAATAAGGTAATTTATTTACATTTTACAGAACCAGCCTTGAAACTTTTTGATACTCCCTCGTATCCGCCCACGGTACATTTGTAACATTGTATATGGGCGGGAACACCAAGATGTACCCGCCAAGTCATTATTATTTTTTCATAGATTAACATTATTTACTTTCAACCAATGTTTGCAACAACAATCTTATTCTAGCTGTCAGTTACCACCACTCTTATGCTAGATGGACTTTATCAAATACGTCAATAAGCGAGTTTTCTCCGATGACTTGGTTACATCTTGGTGTTGAGAGTTTTTGACCAAGGTGAAGTGCGAAAATGACTTTGAGTGGTTTTTCGTAAACAAAAAAGGTGGTTGACGTGAAGTAGATCCAATAACTGTTATGTTAATTTATATAATTGATCTAGATGTACCTACTAGAAATTGACGTAAAATGAGATATTTTATTCATAGTTAGATTGGTAGATTCTTACTAAGACTAGGCCTAATATTTAGACAACGCATCATCCAAACGGCTATTAAGATGCAATTCTAAATAATAATAATAATAATAATAATAATAAAAATAAATAATAATAACAATATTTACACAACATACAATGATAACATATCTTCCGAATTTAAATAGCCAATAGCAACATGAAGTACTTATGTAAAAGTAACTAGGCCTAGATAATTTTATACTCTATTTCTTTTATTCATAATTAAACTGCTTTTAAGTACCTACCTACTAGTGTATGTTTAGCACTAGTAATTGTGGTTTATTTTAATTTACATATACTGTAATTGCTAAAATCCATTGAATTCAAAGTTATACTCGTTTAGATCTAACATGAGGAGTAAAGCGGTTTTGAAATTGGCACACAATTCGCAACTCATTGGTTTTTACCGGTCTTTTTAATTTAGTTAAGGAAAGCGTTACCATACACCGAAGTCTAGTTTTGTATCGGTCACAATCACTCTTAGCCAGAAGCGATATCACTAGAGCGAAAACGAACAGGTTGTAAACATCGATAACAGACACACTTCGAAAACATGCTTAATTTATTTGAAGATATTCCTTTTTATGTATTATCTATGATGAAAGTTGTCGTCTGTCTTGTCAGCTGACTCTTTCTTAATAAGCTGTCGTAGACTTAATATTGGTTAAAAGAATGTCTTCGACTAACGACAGACTACCAATATTTCCTTCAAGAGGGTATGTTTTTATAATAAATCATTCTCACAGTTAAAATATGGATTGTTTCAATCTATTACATGCTAGTTTGAAGTGACCTATAAAGTGTTGTTGTAGAACTGCATGTATTATGGGAGTGTCCCTGCCAACACTTGTTGAAGTAATTTTTAATTAAGAAACACATGGCTGAACTAACAAAACTTTATTGTATTTCAAAGATATTAACACTCCACTTCGAAATTAATAACTTAAACAGTACATTTTTTATTTTAAACGGTGCCCTTGAAGATAATCTATATAAACCCTACGCTAGACCCTATTTTAAATAATCTAACCACTACCTCAGGACATTTTACCAATTAAAATTCTAGTTGGCGAAAGTCTCTGTTCTGCTGTGGTAAAACAAGCTATAGAGCTTGATAAATGCAACTATAAATTATAATGCTGTTATCTTCTCTTAGTCATTAGTCTCTCACCTAAACATCCAATCACAACACTAGAAATGTTTGGCTGTAACATAAAAAAACAAGTCTAGTATGTTAAATGTCGAAAATATGCTCTGCAACATAAAAGTACAAAAATCATGGTGATGGTTCACATCATCTGTCCAATAAGAGGTGTTTAAAAAAAATAAATTATGAAATATTACTCTTTGCAATACATTTTTTGCAAACAGAAACATATGTAAAATCAAATGATAAACCTACATAAAATATAAAGATCGTATTATTTAATTTTAATTACATTATAATGTGATCTAAGATCATGGAAATCTGGGCTTGGATTCACTAACAAATTCAATATGCTTTGGCACAATTCTAGAAATGGCACAACTTTGCTCCCAAGATACTCCCTAAGATATACCTTATTAATTGCTCCATTTCCGTATTCACTAAACAAGGCGCAAACTGGTGGCAAGATTATAGTGACGTCACTATGAATGTCATCAATTGCGCTATTTTCGACCAATCCTTGCGAATAATTTAATTTTAAAGTCAAAGCTACTTTATTTTATATTTCTAATGAAAATAACAGCACATACAAATATATCTAAACATTTTGTTAATAAACTAGTAATAAAATTAGAAGCAACCTTTTTCTGGATGATTTACAAAAACAATATTAGTACAGTATTTGGTATTTATTTATATTATTAGTTTAAAGCTTAAGCTCCATTAATAAAACATTTATAGAAACTTTAAAACTTATTTTAAAGCTTTACTAACTGTCATATTTAGTGATGAGATGTCTTTGGACTTGTAAGAATACAAACCTCTTTGAATATAGACAAAGATTACACAGTTTATGGTTTTGTTTTGTAATAATGCAAGAAATGCCATTGCGTTTGAATGTAAAAAATTCAACAATGATAAAAAAATAAAATAAACTGTTTTTTTTACCACTATATAAATTGAAATAAATTTTGTGCTGGACAGACATATGTTATTTTAATTTCTTTATTATTAATTGGAGTCCAGTTTGGTAACTAATAATTGTATTTTATGCCAATGCGATAATATGCCGCCATTTAAATTGATTGAAGTGACAATCATGATTTAATAGTCGCACCTTCTCGCATGGTTATGCCCAAGTATTTTGTTGAATTTGTTATCGAGTTCTGGGAGGCTGTCAAGACATTTTTTCTTGCAATGAAAATTAGTTGCTATGTCTTAGTTTCATTTAATACTTACATACTTTATGGTATTAGGAACTCGAAAGCTCATTGCAGCACTTGCAAAAGTACGTCACCTATCCTTATTTCAAGCTAGTTCTATCCAGTCCACCTCATTACACCCAATCTCTTTCAAGTACATTTTAGTGTGCGTCTGTGTCTAGGCCTTCCCGATGATCTCTTCTCAATCGGGTTTGTAGTCAGTACCCTAAACAAAGTTATAGAATTTCCCATTCACACAGCATGTCCTGCCACCATACTCTACAAGACTTGATTATCCTAACAATATCTTGTGATGAGGACAGGATATGTAACTCATCATTATGTAACCCCCTCCACTACCAAGTAGCCTCATCCCTTTTTTTGGACCAGATATATTCTGAAGTACTTTGTTTTTGAACACTCTAAATTTGTTTTCATCACATAGCACTAAGGTAAGAGACCATATTTCACCCTATGTATAGGAATATAAAACTCTGAATAAATAGGAACAATTAATTTTACCGGTTGTTTTCTATGGGTGTGAAACATGGTCTCTCACCTTACATGAGACAAACATTTGTAAATTTTTGAACTGTATTATGCCTAGATATTATTAAATAAAATTATGATTTTTAATGGGTTTTATTTAAAAAAAGAATCATCTTAAAATTGCCACTACTTGGTTACCAAATTCCATAGTTAATTACTTTGATTTGTATTCTTTTCATCTGATAAAACACCAAGTGACTTGACCTGTGTATTAAATAATAGTTATATATTTTAGAGCCCAGATGATCATGAAGGCAAGATTGCTGGGAGCCACAAAAGGTCACGGCTTACTTAAGAAGAAAGCAGATGCTTTGCAGATGAGATTTCGTCTAATCTTGGGAAAGATTATCGAGGTGAAAAATTGTATATTTCAAATATTCTGGCATTCCTATACATATATAACATTATAAAAAAAACACTGCTAAAATATTTTCTTTCAATAGTCATAAAAGCTGTTCACTTAATTTTATTCCACCACGTTCCACTACCTGTCCTGTATGCATATACAGTAGAATGTCGAGAATTTGGACGTCAAAAACCTGGATTGTTGATAATCTGAATCGCCAAGAAAAATGATTATTTATAAAAATATATACCACAGTGGTATCAATATTTGAGATTCCAATAGAGCAGGAAACGAAGCCCAGCGTCTATGCGCCACCCTCTTATATTGCATTGGAAACTGCTAAGTATAGGCTATAAAGGCAGCCCAAGTGCATTACAACCCAACTTGTGTCATCACGGAGTCTCGAGACATTGTCGCCAAAAATGCATCGCAACCCTTGTTCAAAGAAAATTGGAGAATTTTTTTTTTCTTGTTAAATTTTTACCTAAGTATATTCTTGAGATTAATGGCTGGAAGGTTCATTGTGCTGACAACATGACACCCTCTATTCAAAAAAAGTTGGCACTATTATTTGCCAACATGTGGTGGCCACTCAGTCGGAATAGCTCACTTGTTGGATGAAGCAATTAAATTTTTTAATTATCTAGTAAAAATAACTAAACTTTTAGTGGATGAATGGTCTAAGGCGTCACACATGTTAAACTGGCCTGCTGATGACGGGGAGATAGAGGTTAGAATCCTGGTTGGTTCTACTGAGGGTAGTTTTCCCTTATTGATTTATCACTTCTTCCATGCAAATGGGATTAGATTACCTCTAAAATGCTTTCTTACTCATCCCTAACTCATTTGCATAATTACCATATATATGTATATATGTATGTATGTATGCGTATAACCTGAACAAGCAGTAATAAATACATAGTGATTTAAAAAAATCTGCCACATAATTTTTGTCAATTTTTTTTATATAAAAAGCATTATTTTAGGCTTTATTAACGAGCTATTAAAATAATACTAAAGGAATATTCTCGATTTCAATTCATACTTTTCAAGTTTAAAATGTTAACACTTTGTTAAAAGTCCTTAGTTTGTAGACACACCAAAATAAGAATTGAGTTTGCATGGTTTCAATATATATCCTTTGTTATTTACCTTAAATATCATAATAATATTCTTGATGTATCACTCTTTGTCACTTAAAGAAATTCCACACTGGATAATATTTATTTATCCCTATCTATCAATTCAAATAATCATTTATTAATAAGTTCTATAAAAACCATTTTGAACTACACACAATGAACACAAACTTTGGACTACTTATTATTTTATAGTTGAAGGACGAGTGAAAAGATTAACAATTTGGGATCCCTATCCCCTTCACCACTCTAACGAAACTGCCCATCCATTAACCACTTTAATTGTTTAACTTTGAGGAGAAACACTTTCAAATACATTTCTTTATATATAGAGATTACACTGCTTGTACAACTGGGCAATTTCTCAGTACTGCTTCTTAGACACGTTTGCTGTCGCTCAAAGTTAAATACACTATCCTAAGCTCTTGGCCTAAAGAGTAAACTGAGAAAACATTAAAAGATGCGAAACTAATTATTTCTCAAGAATCTTTACTCATTAATACTTACTGCTAGTTTCACATTGATACTTATATAATCCCCTTGGAAATTAAGTATATTTAACTCACAGATTTTGTTAGAAAAGGTAAAATTCTATTTTCAAAACAAAATCAAGTTTCGGGAAGAAGGGGAAAAAATACATTTTTAATTTATTATAAAAAGTAATAACCGATAAGAACCTTTATTAACCTAGAAATATATATTGATTCTGGTTCTTAAGCAATTTCATTTTTGGGTTTCTGTTCTGGTTGCTTAAAAATAACTTAATTTTGGTTATCGGTTCTGGTTCGACTCCCTGGTTATTACTGTGGTTTATCCATCCTTCTTGCTACTGCTGGTATATTCCCTCTAAGCTACTTAAGGTGGCTTTTCATTTTGTTTTATCGGTGGACTTTACCCGCCACCCTTTCATGTAATGCAAGTTCATTCCCCTTAATCTACTACCAGTATCTCAATCGTTAGTTTACTTTGGTGTTGAACAGACTTAAAACAAAACTAAATTTGATCAAGGATATTATATTGCTTATTACCATATAACATTGAAATGTTTTGGTAAAATTCCTAGTCCTAGATTGTACTGCAGACACCATATATATCCAACTTATGATACACTTGTGTTGGTGTAGACTAAAACTCTGATGGGTGAAGTGATGAAGGAGGCAGCGTTCTCCCTAGCAGAGGCCAAGTTTGCCACAGGAGACTTCAACCAGGTGGTCATACAGAACGTGACCAAGGCACAGATCAAGATACGCACTAAGAGGGACAATGTTGCAGGTAGGTCTCTGCTAAGTGTGTATTAATTGCAAAGTGACTCGTGTTAAAACTATTTTAATCCTTTGAGTGCCAAGAGAAATTACAATAATACGTGCTAAAAGTGCCAAGCTATTTTATTGAAAAATGGGGGATTCTATTCAAATTTTAATAAATTTGTAGTCTTTGAATCTATTGCATTCAAATTTTTACATGAACTAGCTAACATGTCTATATCTATCATATTATTTAATTTCATTTAGCCTTTTTTATATTTTCAATATAATAAAAACTTATTGGCAACAATATTTTTTTAATTTCGTTTTTATTTAACATTAATGTTTAAGCTTTGAAAATTTAAATAGCCCAAAATAGAGTAAATCAGTGAACATACCATAAAAAACTGAGTAAATAACAATATCAACAAACAAAAAGACTTTAGATTTGATTTTAAAATTGGGTTATGTATAGCAGTTACAATTTCACTGAAAAACATAGCACTCAGTAATATAGCAAACAGATATTTTACAAAACCTAATGACCATTACACAATATAATTGAGTCATTTGTCGAAAATATAAGCCCATGATAATGTGTATAGGCCTACTTAATCCAATATTTCACTTTCGCTTGAAGATAATTCATGTTCATTTTCATTATTTATAAATTCAGAATCACTGCTTTCAGAATCACTAACTAATTGATCACTTTCGCTTGAGCTATTGCTAAGTATTGCGAGTATTTCTGTGTCTTGAATCACAGTTTTACTCTTAGCAAAAATAAAAGTCATGAAGTTAGAAAATAATAATTTTTATGTTCGATATATATCGAAACTTTAGGTGCAAAGACATATAAAGTAGCTTAAACATACGAGAATGCAGTGTAAATAAAATCTACCCTATCTGTTGACTTAGACGGAACTATGAGCTCGAAAAAATCGGATCACTGTGAGCGACGCTGCCAATTCTAGCAGATATTTTGCGTATCGCTCTGAGCGACGCTGACAATTCTAGCAGATATTTGTATCGCTCTGAGCGACGCTGACAATTCTAGCAGATATTTGTATCGCTCTGAGCGACGTTGGCACTCAAAGGGTTAAATATTAATTATTGCAAATATTTCTTAAATTTACTTGCAATTTTTCCAAAATAATACTATTATGGATGAGACCCTCGAAAGATTATTTGAAATTTGAGGATTAGAGAAAATTTCTGATTCAAGACTCATAGTTTTTGTTTTTTCAGTTTTTCAAGAGAAATTTAACTCTTAACTGAGAATGTAAATGAATGGAATATAAGAAAGAAAATTAACATACTCTACTTATTATTTGTATTTTTTCTTATTCTATTATATTTTTATTTCCTCTTATGTTTTTAACTTTTTACAATATTCATATTCGAACATAAATTGGAAATTCAACCCAATTCTAAATGCTACAAAACATTATAAGCCTAATTTAAATTCATATAAATAACTATTTTCATTCTTCATTATAATTACCTCTAAATAAGAGCATATGGTAAACTCTTCAGGGGAGAGGTAGTTTAAAAAGTATCACCAAAGAGGAAGAATTATATGTTTAATAAGTGAGCAGTGATAATACCAGCACTACATAGTATAATTATGATTCAAATATCTTATACACATGACATAATGCACACTTATACTTCATATGATTAGTTTACTAAATTAAATATCATCTTGTAGGGGTGTGCGAAGGCCACTTTTTAAATGCAAACCGAAGTCGAAGTGAATCTTGAAACTCGTGAAGAAAAGTCTAAGTCGAAGCTACCTAGGATTTTTGTTGTTATCACTTAACACTACTTTTAATTAATTATTTTTCTAGATCTTGTCAGTAACAAGGGTCAGGAAAATTTCCTTATTTGTTGCCTAAGGACTATATTAATAATTAATGCACACAGGCTTACTGATAAGCTTAGTAACTTATCGATTAAGTTTAAATTTTTACTTACATCGTGGAGTTTATAATATTATTTTGCAAACTTTACATATACATGTCTTTTTATCTGCATTTCTCCAATAATAATTATAAATTAAATTTTGATTTTGTTTTATACTTTCCATATCAGCCATTTTGAATAATAAAGAAAATGTGAAGAAGCTAGAAAAACTTCTATGGCAAAAGGGTGACCTGGCGGTCTAGGGGTAAGGTGTCAGACTTCTATGCTGGCGGCCGGGGTTCAATCCTCGGTCCTGGCAAAGATTTATCTGAATACCAAACCCTTCCTTCACCTCTGACAAGACATCTTGTGAATGTGAGGAATGCCAGGCCTCCACCGTGGTTCGGATTCCACGTTAAACTGTAGGTCCTCCATTTCATCTCACAATCACCCTACCATTACACATTAGCGTAAGTGCGTATAACCCGAACGGGTAGTAAGACGCGGTGCTAATAATAATAATAATAATTCTATGGCAAAATGCACTTGTAAATTTTTCACAGATAATTCCAAAGGGAGAGAATATTAAGGAACATTAGACGCAGCTGTGATGATAGCACGATTAAAGTGCTTTTTCTCTTTCATACCAGTGACCATGGTGTTATTTCTTTATAGGTATTTTTATTTTTTACAAAATTATGTTGGCGATAGTGAATATAATATATTAACATTTACTTACCCGTTTTTAATCCATGCTTATGTTGTGTTAGTTAAATTACTAGTCATTGTTAAAATTCTGTTTAGTAACGGTTTTAAAACTATCAAATATTGAAAAATGTCATATTTATAGTAAAATCAAATCAAGTCATTTGATAATTTACTGATGTTTTATCCTTCATCGAAATTTTTCGGATATGCAAGGGTTATTGTAGATGCTGAAGTTGAAGCCGAAGGAGATTTGACCTTCAACTTCGACTTTTCGAAGCTTTGCACACCATTATCATCCTGTACTTTTAGCTAACTTTGAAACTACCTCTTTAGGTTCCACATCATTGTCTCAATGAACTCTACATGATGTTAGACTGGTAAGTAGAGCTTGTCCCATAGTGTTTCTCAGATAACTCTTAAGCCTGTTCCAGGAAGAAAATGATTGGTCAGGTGTAGCAATGGAAACTGCCAATGTCACTAATATTATAGCATTTTATAAATGTTGAGCTATAAAATGTTGCTCTGCATTGAACTGATCTATTGATTTAATTGTATTAGGCCGGTCTTTTTTGCACACAATTTAATTCCCTTAAATTTATAGAGTTCTAATTCAGTAGAAACGTAATAGATTTAAGGAAGGTTTATAATAAAATTACACTTAGTCTTTCTTGCCCTGTTGTTAATCATCTTGTAACATTGGGAAATGAGCACTAGGCTTGTCTATCTCACAGTTCTGACAGTCCCACACAGCAGGTGTGTGAGATGGTTGCCAGCAACCCAGGTGTAACAGTGAGAAATGAGCACTAGGCTTGCCTATCTCACAGTTCTGACAGTCCCACACAGCAGGTGTGTGAGATGGTTGCCAGAAACCCAGGTGTAACAATGAGAAATGAGCACTAGGCTTGTCTATCTCACAGTTCTGACAGTCCCACACAGCAGGTGTGTGAGATGGTTGCCAGAAACCCAGGTCTAACAGTGAGAAATGAGCACTAGACTTGCCTATCTCACAATTCTGACAGTCCCACACAGCAGGTGTGTGAGATGGTTGCCAGCAACCTAAGTGTAACAGCTGGGAAATATTTAGGTCACATTAAAAAGGAAAAAGAGGGTACACACCACACAATAATACCAACCACCATTTTAGTTTGACTAGGGGTGTATCATTACTGGAGTCTGGAATGGACATGTCTAACCAGACAGTACGAGAAGGGTATGGATGGATATTTACGAGATTCCTCTTCAACCTGAGCTTCTTTCCCAAACTAAGCATGGTGGTTCAAATTGTTGATAAGTAATAATTAGGGGGCTCTATGGTTGTAGCCCGTTTGCTTCAACAAGATAAGTAAAGACGAGAAGCTGTAAAATTTTTCACATACAATGACCAACATATGAAAAGCTCAACAAACAATATATATGTGTATAGCCTGAACAGGTAGTAAGACACAATTCTAAAAAAAACCTTTGCAGTCCTCGGTGATCAGACCCCTGAGAGTTGAGGTGTTTGGCCAACTATTATAAATCATTATGATTGACAAGTTGTTTTACCTTCAAGTCTAATCTTTGTACCTTTGCTGCTGACCTCTTTTCAATAATATAAATTTTGTATGCTTATTCAGTAATTGTTTACCTTTGTGGCTTCTTAACAAGCGATTGTTTGGTACATTATTGTAATGGTCAAATGTTATACAAGAAATAATATACCTTTTTGTTTTGATGTTTTAACATTTATGTGTCATTTTTCTTTTTTATTTATCGGTTGCATAGTTAGCTAACACGCTAGTTTTGTGTAGAGCTAGACTGCTGAGGATGGGGAGATTGAGGTTCGAATATTGCTCAGGTGAACTGGGGGTGGTTTTCCATAAATGGTTTTCCACTCTCCCTCCACACAAATGTGGACACACTTCCTCTATATTCAACCTTCCCAATTCCTAACCCATTAGAGTAAATAATACATAAGCTTATAACCCGTATGGATAGTAAGATGTGGTGCTAAGTATTATTATTATTATTATTTTTCTTAAAAAAACAACTTTACTGATGGTTTTGCTAAACTTAAATTCATGATCAGGTTCTGTATTCTTTTATTTTGATGGCTCAGGTTTAGCTAGCATCTTTTATACACAGTATGCAGGGTTCATTTTTGTCCTACTTTTCCTTCTTTTTGACCTCTAGAAGAAAGAAACAGTTTGGTTTGTAGAGGTTGAAGTGTGGATGTCTCTTTTAGTTGGTAAGCTAGCAAAACAATATATCGTATCATAATGTGTCACACTGTTTGAATAAATTCGATGTATGCCCGAAAGCTTGTACAGTGTTTCTGAAATTCAATGGTTATCAAATTGATTTTAGAGTTAGTGTTATAATGAACTATTCCCAACAAGAACAGGCTAAATTAAAATGATTTTAAAGCTATCCTTGTATTAGGCATGCAAGCTACCAAAGATGGTCTTAAACATTACAACTATCAGTGCAACACAGTATCATTCTCAAAGAATTTCATCAAGAAAGGATGTGGTGCCCATAAGATGTACTGGCTGGACTCGAAGAAGAGAAGAGAATTGAGGCTGAACAGAAGAAACAAGAGCAAGAAGATAAAGATAAAATAAAAAACCAAAGAGAAGAGTATCAAGCATATAGAAAAGTTTTGGAAAATAAATCGTAGGGAGCCAAAGAGGCAATGCATAAAGAGAACCTGTTGGAAAAGCAGAATCGAAAGCTTAAAAAGAAGTTCAATCTTGCAAGTCATTAATGGCAGAAGCGAATGAAAGAATTAATAATGCTATGAAAAGCAATGATCGGAAAGGTTTGCAAATAGCTCAAACTACGTTAGAAGCTCCGGGTAAAAAATTGGAAGAAAGTGACTCTACTTTTGAGAAAATAAGAAGCAAACAAAATCTTATCCAAAAGAGGAAGACAAACAACATTGTTGGGCAACTTTTGTGCAAGTCAATAGGAATCAAAGATCCCAAAAACAATTGAAAGATTAATTATTTTTTTTGCATATAACCTTAACAGGTAGTAAGTCACAGGGGTAAAACAAAAATTTTTTTATTATATTTCACAGATTATGTTCTAAATATATTTTACTTTTGGGTGGAAGATAGTTTATTTGAACCTACCTATGTCATCTTTTGATGATAAAGAACATCATTATTACTATTTTGTTTCACTATCATTATTTTAAAATTTGGATTTGTAATGAAATGAAAAAAAAGTAAAATAAATATTTTACTAAAAAGAAAATAAATTAAAAGGACGGGGGGGCAGGGGGCTGAAAGGAGGATTGCAAAGGATTGATGATGGTTGAGCATTCCTCCTCCTTTTATAAAATACTTTTCCTATTTTTGCTACAGGCCCAATAACATAAAAACATTGTTCTTAATTATTTTATTTTGGCACTATGAGGTGAGCATAGTGTTTTTAATATGTATTTTTAAATAAAATTGGCAGTCCTACTTTTCTTACCTTTTTATCAAATGTCATACTTTTTGACACCCAAAATATGCTATAAGGCCTGAGTATGGCAAGGAAAGTAAAATAATCTCTTTTTGCATGCGTGTGTAGGTGTGACCTTGCCCGTGTTCGAGAGCTATCAGGATGGCACGGACACATATGAACTGGCGGGTCTGGCTAGAGGTGGGCAGCAGCTGACCAAGTTGAAGAAGAACTACCAGAGCGCCATAAAGTTGCTGGTGGAGCTGGCCTCACTTCAGACTTCCTTTGTCACGCTCGACGAGGTCATCAAGATCACCAACAGGAGAGTGAACGCCATTGAGCACGGTGGGTTACAGGCATAGTGTATTTTTTGCATGTGAATATAGTATATTCTAGCATACTTGTTGGAAATATCAAATTTATTTTATTACAAATAAAATAAAAATATGATTGTACTATTGGTTTTTTTGACAAACAAAAACAACTTTTTTCAACCTGTGGCCAGGTTGGTTAAGTAAATTAGCTCCATATTCCTCTTTTATTTCACCATTCCTCCTCTACTTACTTTCATTCTCCTGCTGTTATCTGCTCCTCCCATCTCGTTTTTGATCTCCTTTGTGGTCTTATTCCTACATACTTCAGCTCCATCTTTCTCATTGTAGTTAAATATTTTTCCATGCTCATAGAATGACCATACCATATCAGCCTTGATTCCTCTACAATATTATTTATTCTCTATACCAAAACTCTTGCCCAGACAACTTCAAACTCATTTATTATCCTGTTTCTCCTCGTGACTGCTAACATGCTTCTCACAAACTTAATTTCTATGGCCTCCACTTTTATGGTCTATTTTACATTCAATGTACATGTTTCTGCTGCACATGTGGCTATACTCTATAAATATATCTGCATAGTAAATTGTTCTTATTTTATTTTGAACAGTAAATTATTTAAACATACATAATTGAAAATAGAATTTGATTTGTGTTTAACCATATTGGTGGTGAAAAAATTAGTTTTTCTCATAAGTAGGGACATGCAAAATTCGCATTTGCGATAAAACAAATTTTTACACAAATTCTACTGTTTTCAAACGAATAACACGAATTTAAGCTTTTTTCTTCTTCTAAATAAACACACTTTCTTTGTAAGTCTGCAAATACCACATCATGAAATATAATTTTCAATGCGGTAACACTATACCAGGACTGCAGTTTATACGAATAGTATCAGTTTTTAATTATTGTATAGGTATAAAGTGGATCACAGGAAAAATGAGTGTTTTCAGGATATTTAAGCTTTTTTTTTACATGAGGTTAGTATTAAAAATCACAATTTATACTTTTACACATTATGATTCATAAATTTCATTAGATCGAATCTTTGTTTACAGCCTTTAAAATACTCCACGCTAGGTCTAAGCAATTAATATATATGGACCTTGCTACAGGCAATCATGTTAGGCATAATTATATCTTCTTAATTTGTATTCCCTTCTCCATATTTGATAGTAGTTTAGTCATTTATGACATGTTTCGGTGTTATTATTGGGTCTAAATCTAAGTTGATAATTGATTATTTCGATATTGCGATTTGTAAGACTTGAAGGTAATGATATTGATATATTGAGTTTGACATTACTAAGCGTGAAATGTTTTGTGCGTATTTATATTTGATTTTTCCTCAAATATGTCAAATAGTTAAATACACAATATGAACGAAAAATCTAGACAGTTTTTCCCTAGTTTTTTTTAACAAATACTAATTTGACTCGTATTTACATAAATAATATCACTTTCAGCTTATAATATAATCGCTTTTTGAAAAAAAATACTACCACTTTTCCCCCATAAATAACTTTACCTTTTGCACGTCTCTTCTCACAAGTCATAATTTAATGGAGTATTCAGTGGAACACCCAATATCTGGTTTTGTAGGTAAGGGGGGAGGAGGGGAGATGGGAGAATAAAATGTATTGAACAGAGATGAAATCCTCAAATACTTAAGGTTATTCAAGATTTGAGGATTTGTGGCCCCAAACAAATAACAATTTTATTTTCAAATTTTAAATTAAATTAACTATTTAATAATAATCCATTAAATAGTTATAATGTATAAGAAGGTAGTGAGAAAGAGGAACGATAGTAGGCATGAAGCAGTACAACTTATGATATCTTCAAATTACTTGCGTTGGTGGGAATACCAACCAAATAATCACAAAATTTCAAAGCACTTCATTTAACCCCCTTGTCACTTGTTGAAATTGTTTCAGCTCTGTGTGCTCTGCTTGTGCTTGTGAGAGCTAGTCAACGTTCATAGCCAAAAAACATAATTCAGTTTGCCTGGACACATTCACTCTTTCACACATTGATCCTTGGTCTAAGGGCACGCTCCCTTTTATACTCCCCTGTTGAGTCTGGCATAAATTAAGATGAGGATTTGCTAGCCGAATGCAGCGGGCAAGGCTACTAGGGGAGTAGGATAAGTCTTCTTTGATTCATTTTAATTTTACTACAGTTCAGACAAAGCCTTGCACACTGGCGAGACTGTATCTAAAGTAACAAGGGCTCATGAAACTGGCTAGACAATGTACAAATAGTATTCATTCTTTGTGTCCATTGCTGCTTCCTATTCATTGTGTGCATGACTGCTTCCTTTGATCCACTGCTTCCTATTCATTGTGTGCATGACTGCTTCCTTTGAATCCACTGCTTCCTATTCATTGTGTGCATGACTGCTTCCTATTCCTTGTGTGCATGACTGCTTCCTATTCCTTACGTGCATGACTGCTTCCTATTCCTTGCGTGTATGACTGCTTCCTGTTGATCCACTCTGCTACTCCCTCCTCTCTGCCAATTTGGCTTGCATTTTGTCATGACAGAATATTTATTGAAAAACAATATCTTAAAATATTTATTTATACACTCAAAAATAAAAGTTTTTGCTGCTCTCTATTTTAGCTAATGTGTGACTCAAGTTTTATGATTCATTTTAACAGACTTTTCTTTATTGCAGTGATCATTCCTCGCATTGAGCGTACGTTATCCTACATTATCTCAGAGCTAGATGAGCTGGAGAGGGAAGAGTTTTACAGGTATTTTGAGTGTTGTCATTCTTTTGGAAACATAAAATATGCAATATGCTTAGTAATTAAGATATTTATAGTTTGATTTTGGTGTGTTGCATTTAATAATTTTGGACTTATTCCTAGCCATGTAGTATGGATTTAGATGCCTAGTTATATCAGGTATTTTGGTTCAACAGCCACAGCTAATCCATTTGTACTCACAAGTTTCAAGTTAAAGTTTGCATTATTTTATTTTAAGGTTAGTGAAAAATACAGAAGTAAATAGACATACAAATGTAATTTTCAATAAAAGGAGGAACACAGTTAACACTTTATATTTTTGTCACTAGACAAACAAGTAATGGCAGCGTCTTATAAAAAAGGGGTTGTTTCCATCCAGTCCCTGAAAATGGGTCTATAGACCATTGAGATCAACTTTGTATAGGAAACTCGAAAAATTGATGACAACGATAATAAATTCTATAAAAAGCTAAACATGCTAATGGAAAGTCAAGGAAAGATCTTGTAATAACAAGAGCCCAATTTTTATTTACTATTAACATACAAAATATGTAGCAAAACCAGTGAAAATAGGTAGTAAAATATTTAATAATGGGAAAATATGTAACGTTGAACAATAAAACCTTTAGTCGAAAGAGATGTTGGTAGGAATACGATCTGTGTCTGGATGTTTGTCACGTGAATTTTTTTGGAAAATTTGCTTGGTTGAAAACTGATGTTTTCTTGGTCCACTGTTGCCTGTGCTTTGAAAAGAAGTGAACGTCAGACCACTCCAGATTTTTAAAAGTAAATGTAATATCTTTGAAAATATGTGGAATACATCAAAATATGTGATAATATGTTAAATTAAGACTGGAAATATAGTCCCAAACAACCTTATTTGCCGACATCTAACTTTTCAGATTTCTAACTGGCAGGATGAAAATATGTAAGTACATAAAAATCTGGGCTCTAGTAATAACCATGCACTGTAATAAACTTAATATGTTTGGTGGGTAGAGCTTTCTGAAGAAATGGTATCACAAGAGTTTATACAAGGTCAAAAGTAAAAAAAGAAATTAAGTAATTAGACACACAGAAAAAATGCTTTATATATTTGTAATGAGTCTTCTGGTTGATGTAAATGCGAATATTGAGCAAATGGTGAAATTCACCCAATAGTTTCTGGTTTTCTTCCATAGAAATTCGGCTGTAAAGAGAGTTTCTCAATAACCACCAAGTGTTTGGTTGAAAACTTGACCAAAGAAATACTTATTGTTCAAAGGTCACTCATTTGAACTGTAATGAAGAAGTAAACAAAGTTGTCATTTAAAAATCAATTAATCTAATCTCATGAAATTTACCATAACAAATAAATAAAAAATTACAAAGCTATACTCTCTCCAAGATGAAAACTTACCACTTTTATTAAATGCAGCCTATTTTTCTTTGTTTAATAATTTAGTTAATTTTAATCTTTTTCACAACAACCAATATTCTTACTTAAAAAAATAGATTTAAAATCTTATACACATAAATAAAACTGTAGGGTAGTACTCATGTTTCATAAATTGGTTGCTATTTTTTATTTATGTACAATTAAACCTAAATAACAACAAATTGTTCAACACCACTTAGTTTCACAAGCCTCACCTTGGTAAAATTAGCAGTGAGCAAGGAAAAATCTTACCTCAATCCTAGATCAAGTTCAATGATATGTCATTTCAGAGCAAAGCAGGAATCACTATTTATGAAAAATGGAATATTAATATCAATATGATTTACATTGAATTTGAAATTAAATGTTTATTTTTTATTTATTTTTTATGCACCACATTTTACTGCCCACATATTTTCATTAATGTAAGAAGCTGTTGCAGAGAGAGGATACCTTAAACCTCTCATCATTAATAACCTACTTCGACCAGTTGTAAATCCATAATCGTCCAAACCTGAAATCCAGATACTATACCTAAACTGACTAAATACTACCTAGGCCTACAAAGACTCAACAAAATATTAGCGTCAGGTTTTCATATATTGGAAGCATCCAGCTGAACCAACGATGTTCTAAAAAAAATCACACCTTATGTATAAGCAGCCTCCATCACTTGGAAATCTTCTGGTACACTTAAACTCAAAACTGAAAATGACACGACCTTCATTCAACAACAAGGCTCTCAACCACCTAACAAAACAGCTTAAGCCTGCCAAATACATAAAGAAGTTTTCATCCTTCTCAATTACATTGGCATCACTGAAGAAAACATCCTGTTTAATATTACTACTGCTTTCTGAGGAAGATGCATTGGAACATTTAAGCGTGTATAAATGTGTTGGTGTTTTTACTTTTATTTGTTACTTTTTCATTAATGTGTCTTCATATCAAAAATAAATATTTTCGAAAATTCAAAACAATGTGCTACTGTGGAAATTTGAAGAAGTGGGAAGTGTAAAAGTGTAGAAAGAAAATAAAGAAGTTGTTTATATATAGGCTAAACCTAACAGTCCTTTCTGGTTGGCTTCCTTCACTATCACTTTACATTATTGTAGAGTGTTTCTACACTGTCTTGATTAAAAGTGAATACAATTGACGTTTTAATAAGCTAATATTTCCCCAAAATATGCTTCAGTAACTTAATTTATCCTATAAGAAAACGTAAGAATCATAAACAAAGAAATTTGAAGAGTTTCATATTTTGTTTATTATTCCTTAGTGTAATAATTTATTATCACGTCTTCTGTTCCATTTCTATTACTTTATGCACAGTTGCACATGCACACTGTATGGGCTCTCGTTAGACATTATTTTATTGAGAAATTTACTTCAATTAAACATTCAATGCTTATAAAAGTTGATGCTGGGACTTTAAAATTAAAAATAATATGACTAAAATAATATTGCTAGCAAACATTATGAAATAGTAAATGCTTTTTTAATATAAATAGGTTTGATAAAATATGTATGCAAAAAATATGATCAACATTGATTTTAAACAGGTTAACCCACACAATTCTATAACCAAATAGTTACTAAACTAGAGCTAATGTGAGTTTTAAATATCCTAAGTTTGAAAACATTTATTATAATAATATAGTCTTGATATTTAATGTAACTTAAATTATTATTTTAGAAAGGGACCTAGTAAAAATAGTAAAAAGAATCATTCAATTATTTAGTAATCTTCTTAGCTGTTTTTATTTTCATTGTTTTGTTATCACAAGTAGACAACTTCAATAAAGTATAATTCAAAATGGGCGACAATATTGAATAAATATACTGGTCTAAAGTAGTTTTAAAGCTCTATTACATTATTAATGTGAAAATTGAAATCAATTTTTAACAAGTTGTTAAGCAACCAAATGATTTATAAGTGGGAATGGCGATATCTCAATTAAATAGAGTATGCTTATTATTGCGTTTTGAAAATTAATTATTAAGTACATCAAGTTGAAGCTTGAAAATGATGAGCCTACAAAACTTTCGAACTCGATCTCGAGCTTAAGCGACGAGCTCGGAATACGAGTACTCGCAGAGCCCTAGGTAGAAATAGTAACTAAATGTTAAACAGTCTTTCTTATAATCCATTCATTACAACACTCATACATTCTCAGTTAAGTGTTAAATTACAGGTCTAGGGACTGGTTGTTAAGTTCATCCTATAATTGGTCCTGAACCACCGATAATTAGTATTAGAGCTCTACAAAAAATTTCACTTGACAAATTGAAAACTATTTTGTTTAAAGGATTTGGGTCTTAAATCAGACATTTTCACAAATTCCTGAATCTTGAATATCCTCGAGGATTCGAGGGCTGATTCATAGTATATATATATTTGTAACACGTGCTTTTAGAACAAAAATAATTAATTGCTGTAATAGATAGTTGGCTATCAATAATTTATCTAATGCAAGTGGACAAAAATCTCTTAAGTTAGGCATAATGCATGCTCATCAACATCATTTTTGTGTAAAATTACTTCATCCGGGCAGGATGATAAAAGAAGTTCGCAAACATAAAAAAAAGGTACAAAATTCTACTAGAAAATTGAGTTAAACACAAATTGCCACAACCATGATAGTCATTTATTATTATTAGCACCACGTCTTACTACTCGTATGGGTTATACACACGTTAATGTGTAATGGTAGGGTGAATGTGAGATGAAATGGAGGAACTACAGTTTAACGTGGAGTTCGAACCACGGTGAAGGCCTGGTATTCCACACATTCACAAGTTGTGATTAATACATGTCTTGTCAAAGGTGAAGGAAGGGTTTGACAATCAGATAAATCTGTGTTAGGACCGAGGATTGAACCCTGCACCCCCAGCACAGAAGTCTGACACCTTACCCTAGACTGCCAGGTCACCTAGTCATTTATTGATCACATGCATATTCTTTAAAACATTTTACAAAATATCCATTCTGAGCTAACACACCTCATCTATGTACCACTACTTGATCGCTTTCCAGTACAATTGTTAGCCAACACGGCCGTAGCTTGAACACTCCATGATACGAATGAGCTCTCTCATCTAACTCGGCTACATCATACAACTGACTTCCAACCGAGGTGTCAACACTCTCTTTGACCCTCGCTCTTACGGCAAAAGGTCGAAACAGAATTTAAACAAATACTTTCTTTTAATTTTACATTACTTGGTGATAATTTGATTAGCAAAATTATAACTTAAATTTTAATCCAATATAACAAATATTTTCTTTTTATTATATATTACTTTGGAATTATAATAAATAAATAAGATTAATTTAAATGTTGGCTATGAATGGCATACAACATACACATATCCGTTTGTGAAGAGAAAAACTAGACTTATTTGTTGATGTATTGATGAAACTCGGCAATGAAGTCTTCGCAAAGCACGAAAGCAAGGTTTCCTTGAATAACTTTCAGATAGACAGGGTATCAAGGAACTATACATTTTATTCATCCCAATATGTATTATACAAAACAAGCCTCTTTCATTATTCCAGGAGAAAGCTATTATAACTTCAAAAATGAATTGACTAGTAAAATTAGTGACTATTTTAGACAAATTTAAAGAACCATCCCACACTTACATGTTCATAGGCACTACCTTGTCTAATTTTTGTAACCCCCTCAGTCCATTTAATTCACCCATCCATGCGCTTCAATGAGAATTAAAGCACCCACTGTTTTTGTTTCATAATTTGAACCTACTTAAACTATGTAATGATACCCACTTACAGGTAAACAGTTTGCAAAATTTTATCATAGAGGCGACTGTTATGACAGCACACATTATGATACCAAGAATACCCATGATTACACCAAACCTGCCCTTCCAGTTTAAATGTATGCAATTTCCTATCAAGGTTTTCCATGTGATGACTATCAACATAGAGCAAGGACAAACCCTGTAGGTGGCGGACGTTGAACTCCGCAACAGGTGTTTCTCACATGGACATCTATATGCAATATGCAGCAACCTGTAAATGCTCGCTCCTAAGGATAAAACTACTAACATTCTGATTTCTTAAGTTTAATCTTGATTCTCATTTCCGATTCTCAAATATTTCCTTTTTAATTATTTTTCCAAGCATTATTGCATAGAAAATCTAAGTGTCTGATACTCTACTCCCCCCTCAATGCTAAACTAGGACTCGATCATTACAAAACATGTCGTTTGAAACTTTAATTTCACAATTTTATAGATATTTATCAAACACACTAAAATTCTTTAAAACTGAAAATCAAAACCAAGAATTCATATAAACTCAATACAATAAATTGCCGATTTCATAGTGGAAAGAAGAACACATTTCACACGTTACAAAAATTTTAAGTCGTCCACCATAACTAATCCTATGCATGTTAACTAGTCAGAAATTAGTGATGAAGTTTTGGCAACGATATTTCGATAAGCTAGTGAATTAAAATAAATAAAACCTTTTTTGATTAATTTTTATTTATTATTTACTACCCGTTCGGGTTATATGCTTTCATTTTTATTAACTATGTTTATTTTTGTTCTATTTTTATTAAGCTTGTCTTACTCAAAAAGCTAAATAAAACATACAAAATTGAAAAGGGAAAAAGATTATAATTACAGGAAAGTAGCCATTTCAATTTGATAGGAATATCGTAGCTTTAGTTATACACATTGTGATGTATCAATTAATGATAGACATATGAATATATTATGGAGAATTGCCATCTTTAGTCTACGTATTATATATTGATTGTTTGTTTAAAATCGATTAATATATTCTTGACAGTCTCACTTAACTATTACTACATCCGCCTCGGTGGTGTAGTTGGCTTCATGTTGAGCCAGACTTCCGAGAATGGGGAGATCGAGGTTCAAATCTCGGTTGGGTGAACTGGGGGTGGTTTTTCCTAAACGGTTTCCCACTCTCCCGGAGTTCACCTCCTCTAAATTCAACCTTATCCATTCCTAATTCATTAGTGTAATTAGTACTTAAGTGTATAACCCAAATGGGTAGTAATATGCAGTGCTAAATTAATTATAACTATTAATTTAAAAAAAAAATGTGTCAAAGTTCAGTTTTTACCTCCTTTTACTGTCACAATGTCAGGTCGTATTATATTCGGCATCACACACTATTTGGGCCATTACGGTATATTTACAACTTGTCAGCATTTAAGTGAAACAACTAAATTAATATGGGAAATAATCAACTATCACCTATTTTGAATGTAGCCGTTTGGTTTAGTTGCCAGTTTTATTGATAGCTAAGAATCGAGGGTATCGAATTTGACAGCCCTAGTACTTGTCTTCACTTTTGATTTATTGAAAATAATACATAGTGTAGGGTTCTCATTCACCTGAAAAGATAGGAATTTATTGTATGAAAAAACAACTAAAAACAGGAAATTTCACACAAAAAAATTGGAATATTTGAATAGCAGGCCTTTGCACAAAACATTTGAATTAAAGCATTAATTACATTGATTCAAATAAATGTCATATCTCCCTTCTCCCTCTTTTTACTTTCTCTTGGCCCCTCAGAGGTGGAAGTATTTGGATTGTCAATAAAAATCGATATGATTTTGATAAATGTTGACGTTTCTTGATTGACTGAAACAAAAATAGTGGTTTTCCTGATGCTGTCCTTCTGTATCTTGGCCTAGAACTGAAACCATTTTAGTGATCACGCCACAATTTGGTAACTAGGGCTTTCATAAGGTTCCTTGAGGGGTTTTTAAATTTAGATAGCCCTAACATTAAGGGTACCATAGTTTATTGAAGGACAAAAAGAGATAAAATAGATTAGCTCGACATCCACTCTCTAACAAATGTTTAAATGTTGTACATAAGGAATGTTTAACCTTACAAACAAAATGTATATTCTTGTTGTCCTATGAAAATGACTTTAAGGATACTTTACATAGCGGAAATTTCCAATTTTTATCATAGTTCTGCAATTATTTCAGATATGAAATAACTTATCACTGTAAAGTTTTAGTACTATTAAAAATAAAAATCTTTTATATGAAATATTTTTTTATAAAACTAATCATTTCTGAGCTAAAAAATCAACAATTTTTTTATGGAGCAATTTGAACTTGATTGTTATGCTCTTTGGTTATTATTATTAGGTGGTCTGCCTTACGACAGGTCCATTAACTTTGTCATTTAACTTTGAACACCATTGCTCCCTGTCCTCTACCTCCTCCTTCAGATCACAGTATTTTCTTGGTATTATTTCGCTTATACTCTTTGTTGGAGTAGTTCTGCTACAAGGTATATTATTTTGTTTCACAAATCTTAAGAGTCCAAACACTCATGTCCAAACACTCATGTCCAAACACTCATGTCCAAACACTCATGTCCAAACACCCATGTCCAAACACCCATGATTGACTATGGTCAATTAACGAAACCAATCAAAATAAACTGCACAAAAACTTTCTGAAAGCGGTGTTCGACTATGTAGTTCTTAGCTCTTCCATTTAGATGGTATTTGATTAATTTTGATTGTAATTCTTTGGTTTCACATAAAGACTATTATTATGTTTGTTCTTTTTATAGTCATGCTCCTTTGTCAATATAGGGAAGAGAAAAAGTGATGCATTAGTTAATATTGATCAGAAAATGAATTAATTCTGTCTGACATGCAAAAAGTAGATGACAGTCACATTGATATAATTATTTGCATAGTATTTTGTTGACCCACTAGACTTTTCTTCGCTTTACCACACTGTCCAGTTACCCTTCACTGGAAATCCAGATGCAAATATTGTCATTAACCCTCCTAAACCCTCCAACATCTCGTTGATAAAACTTATTTCTAAACAAGTCAGGCCATGCGTTCAGTTCCATGTCCCTTCACAAAATATTATATGTATTAGATTTGGGTTCCTGTAACTATGGAGGAAATTAAGAAATACTTAAGCCTGATGTGGCACACCACTTTTTTCAAAAACAATGTCTCATAATCAGTGTAAGGTGATTCTCACCTTCTTTCACTTCATTGAGAGAGGTCTACAGCAAGAAAATTCCTGTGTACTCTAAAAAATTAACCTATTCTGGAGATGTCAGATGCATTTTCCCTTGTGTACACTCCATTGCAACAGCTGAATCTGGACGAGGTTTTGTTGGCTTGATGAGGGCGGCCATGATTCCGGGTGTAACACAGTTGTGTTTGTAACGTATGGCAGAGGGTAATAAGTTGCTGGGTCACCAGTTAACAGCTGTGTCAATTACTACCAAAAAAATGTGTTAAGATAAAAGAGAAAGAAAGTCTGTGAGGTGCACCATACATTTATTTCTCCTTGTGTAACATCTGCCTAACATTCTTCAGCAATGTCCAATCATCCTTTTCTAAACACCAATATCACCACTTTACAATAGTCAAATTTAAGAAAAATTAAAATATAATTCCTCTATACTTCTCTTTAAAGGGTCTGAAAAAATTGTTATTCCTTTTGAAAAACACAGGCAGGGTTCTTACACACAAATGAAAGAAACATAAATTTAAGGACTTTTCAAGGACCAAAACTGTTATTTTTCGTACTGCCAAAAGCTAAACACGTCAATAAAAAGATAATAAACCGTACCAAATTTTTAATAGATGGGAATCAACAACTTTACACTTAATTTAATAAATAGATAAGACTATAAAAATAGAAATCTAACTTTGTTGTCACTTACTTCACTCTCCTTGGTTTATTTTGTTGTGCATCAGCAACTGAGATAACCATGTCTTTGGTGATTTCAATATTAGTAACACCACCAACTGATGCAATTTGTTGACAAATTATTCGCTGTGCAATGAGTGTGCGCTGTTGCATATTTTCCACTTCTATTTGCTTGTTTACAAAACAAACTCTCAACTGCTGCTTGACCATGTGATAGAATATGTACCATTTTCATCACACACAATTTGTCATATTTTGTTCTAGGCTTTGCACAAGCACATAACAGTGACTCCAAACAGTTTGTCCCTGGCTTAAAATTTTGAAATTCAGAAGAAAAGCCAAACTCTGCAATACATATGATAAAATTAATGCATCACATTCAGTTTCCTGAAGTCTTTTAGTCTCTACTAGTATCTTAAGCACTGACACAAACTTGGTTGCAGTTAGTATCCACATTCATATCTCGAGGATCCATACAACCAAGGTTTCTCACAATTGAGTACTGTAATGGGCACTTATGCAAGATTTTCTTTACGGTTTCAATAAGAAAATCACGACATTCCATTCACACTTTAAGAACATCCTTTTCTTTAACAATTTTTTTTTGTGTAGCAAATTCTTGACTCTGTTTTCTGCAGCGAATCCCAAGTTTATTTTGGTCACTGGCAGCTGGTTTTCTTTTTCCCCTACTTCCAACTTTAACCAGTTTGTTACTGGTAGTAGCTTTATTTATTTCATCTTCTTTAATGAATCTCTCCATTAATTTCTAAGCCTTTTCAACATGTCTCTTTCCAGGAATGGAAGCATTCGCACATCAGTTTGGTACATTGTCAAAAAAGGTTCTACTTGTTTTGCAATTGACTGAAATATTAATAGCTTTATAGGAGTCAATACATAACTGGTCACTTCTTTCACAACTGTAAAGGATTTGGTGTTTGGATTGGGAAGTTTCTTGTCAGTAACTAACTGCACATATTTAGTTACATGAGGCCACATTTCAAGAGCGTGTGTTACAACAGTTGAATTTTCAACCCACCTTATGGCACAACATTTTTTTGGGAAAGACATTGCTATCAGTTACTTTCATGTAATCTTCTCTTCTCGCTAGTGTGTCCTTAAATAAGTAATAGAGGCTAGATAAAACTCGCTCCACATCCCAGTTTGATGATAATGAGCCATGCTTAAAAGCACCATGAATGATATGAGGCCCACAACTGCTGTTATGAATTACTGCCATGTTTGTGTCTCTTTTCAATTGATAGCACACCCGGTCATAAAATTTCCAATTTACATTTGGACCATCCATGGATAGTTGCAGTAAAGACTGTTTCGGAAGATCAATTTCAGAAATCAATTTTTCAAAGGAAGTGAACATATCTTCTGCGGTAGCATGGCCCAGGAAATCTGAATGGATGTAACAAGAATGGACTTTATCTTCTTCCCAGTGGCGAATGTGGTAATCTAACAGCTTCTCCTGAGGCTTTCATCGAATAACAAAACAAATGAATCTTGTTTCTTAAGCTTCTCCATAAGTGCAGACTGAAAATAAGGAGCAATGCCAAAACAACATATAAATGCACATTTTCTTTCTCTCAATAAAAAACATTTTGCAATTCCACTGTCGAAAAACATAAAAAAAAAAAAATAGTCCGATATCTTCGCATGATTTATGACTGCTGCATACTTTCAAGGCCCAAATAAGTTTGGCCGTCACAGATTTTCCTGTCCAGTTAAGGAGGAGCTTACTATTTGTTGTCCTTGTGGTAGTAGTTCTGAATCAGGAGCCTCAGAACTCGAAGATTGCTCTGGTTGTGTAGCACCGAGATAATAGTGAATTCCTAAAGGTTTTTTTTAAATTGCAAGACAATGTTTTTTTCCCATTCAAGTGACTTGTTAAAGCAGACACCCCCATTTTGGCAATGTCAAATACTGAAGAGCATATGCTACATCTGGCTTTGTTCCTGTCTGGCACTTTTACAAGCCATTTATTAAATTTGGGGTTATGTAACCACAAATCATTGAAAGTACAATTCCCTGGCATATTGGCATGTAAATAAAAACAAAACAAAGCAACAGGGTATATCCTGCCTTTACGTAACACACGGTATTAAAAGTTACAAAAAAAATGTATTCAAGAATAATGAAACAACAGTTTATTTATCCATGGCAGATTACTTGCTATCACACTTTAATAAAACTTTCGTGTGGAAATAAACACAGCGGTAACGAAGCAAACTGAACCAGTACTTAATGCGTTTTATTTCTATGGAAATCCTTAAGATAAAACAAACTACACAGCTACCATCTAAACACAAAATTTCATGGGATAATGTTTACAGACACCAAAATGGTGCAACCATAGATAATAGAGTTATAGAATGGCAAATCCCTGTAGTATGTCTAGAACAGGAATTTGAGCGCTAAGGTGGTTGAAAGATGAACTAATAACTATCGGCGGGCATTTTAGTGCAATACTGTAATTATAGGTACTTAAAGTGTTAATAGGTAGTCGCAAATCTTCAAAGAATTATTACAAATGATGGTTTTAAAGCAACCTATAAAATCATTGTATTTTATCGACAGTAGCGCTAATGTGTTTGCCAGAGAAGTTAACACTGTTTCCCCTTGATCCTATAGAGATCCCAACCCATGGGTTGATGACGCGATAAGATAACAAATAAAACAAAAGAAGCGGGAAGAGCAGCGGAGAGTAAAGTAAACAGCAGAAAACAGCTAAGGCTTGATCAAAGAGCATGGGCTAGATATTTCATGTCCCAGTGCATCTTAAATCACGGTCTTTACAGCCATTCTTCACAACCATTTCAAAAATAAATATTGTAATCTGGAAATTCCAGGACTTTTCAAGGCCCAGAGTAATTTAAGGACTTTTCCAGGCCTTGAATAGACACACATTAAATTCCAGGTCTTTCAAGGACCATACAAAACCTGCACAGGGAATTTTGTACTAAGAAAATGTTGGTAATCCTGCATTACTATTTAAATATTTTCCCTATTGCTAATTTGAACTTTTTATCTTTAGTTAGTAGAGATTTGTGAAGTATAGGTATATTTAACACATTTGAATAAACACAGATGATCACACTCATCTCTAACATTATCTTGTCTTTTTGAAAGGTTGAAGAAGATTCAAGACAAGAAGCGTATTTCTCGTAAGAAGGCAGAAGAAAAAGTTGCTGCTAATAAGGCAAGGGCCTTAGAAGAAGGTGTAGAAGTAGAGTATGCACGGACAATACTGGATGAAGGAGATGAGGATATTCTTTTCTAAAGCGAAGGTAAAGCGCTATCGCAAAGAAACCTCGATTTTTTTATAGCGCTGCATTTGTATACAAACACTTCAATACTACAGTGTGTCCAGTAAAAGACTTTTCTATTATAGTTTTTTTTTCTTGTCACACATTATTAAAACTCAATTTGAAATAAAAGGCCTACTTTGTATCCAAATATAAATAAAGAAAATATACTATTAATATATATTTTATTCATAATTTAAAATAAATGAATCTATATAAAGTTCTTTTTTGTACACACTGTATTTTTATCAACTTGTAAATTAAAGCAGATAGTTTTCATAACAGTAAAACATGTTATTTGATCCTAAGTTTAACTGTTAAGACTATAAAAATATTCTTTCAAATTTTCACTGCTTTTGACGTGTATGTAACAGCAAAATATCATTTTATTTATAATGTAACAATGGTATTTTCACATTTAATGACTAAGGGCCAGTTTCATAGTCAAGTTTAGTACGCCTCAAAGTGCGGCGCTACACTAAGTACATGACGACACCTACCTAAACCAGAATGGAATGGGCCAGTTTCCTATGCGAGAACGGCCCAGTTTCCTATGCGAGAACGGCCCATTCCACTCGAGTTTAGGTAGGTGTCTTCTTGAACTTAGTGTAGCGCCGGACTTGAGGCGTACTAAATTTGACTATGAAACTGGCCCTAAGTGTGCTTAATAAACAAGTAAAGTGTAATTGAAACAATATTTTCCCATACTGGTGCAGGTGCCAAGGGCAACAAAATTTGAGGTCTTTATTTCCAATTGAGTAAAAGTAGTCTGAAGCTGTACTAAACAGTTCATTCAGCACCAGCATGTTCGTCTGACACTATAGATTCTTTGCTGAAATATACACTGGCATTGGCTTTTCCACAAAAGTGATTTTTTATGCCTTATATAAGAGCATTATGGCAAACTCCTTAATTACGTGTCATTCTTACCCCATTAAATTTAGTTGTTGATAACTCTTGTTTTAAATTGATCAAAACACTAAAGATATTTGACAAAGGCGAGCTAATTTATTTGAATGTCTTGAGTTTGAGGGGGGATAAAATCTGACCTACTGCAGGTTCAAACAGTTATGATACAGGATAGGAAGGGAATGAAGAAATATTACCAGAATGGCTACTATACATCTTAATACGTTTTATACTTCAAATAATAAAATAAAAGTCTAAAATAATAAACTGCCTCGGTGTATAAAATAACTGATAACTACAAAATGTTGCTCGCTATTTTGAATGCACCTGTTTGAAAAAGAAAAAAAAGAGTGTAAAGAAGAATAGCACAGGACTTTAATTAAATTTTGAATTGATTTTTAATATGGTAAAGGTTTTTTAACACTCATTAATTATGATCTTTTCATTATTTTAAAGTGCGAATACATTCCTTTAGTGTTTCTGAACTTTTTTCTATAGTCTGTCAGATATTTGTCATGTCAATCTGCCATCTAGTTTCTTAGAGAAGATATATAAAGAGAGATCTATAGTACTTTTGTATATTTATGCGATGTACAATATTAGTTTCATTAAATCATGTTATAGGGGTGTTGTAATTGAATGGTGCAAAAGAAGTTGAAATAATAATTCAACATTCACCCTGAAGAGCCACCACTTATGATAAACCTAGTAATAATAATTAATAGATTTTTCTGCCCTTAATTTATCAACTTTATATCACCTTTAAAAGTTGTTAATTTCAAGACAATTACACCCCTATTGCTTTATTAAAATTTTATTTAGTGTGTGGAATAAATTAATTTGACCAAACATTATTTGTTGAATAATATCAATTTTTTGCAGAACATTGATTGTGAACACACACACAGGTTCAGTATTGTAGTTATTTGAGAGGTTTAGTGGGTACTGTGTAGATATTTTCATCTAGTAGACTATTTTTAACAAACATTGTAAAATAAGAATATTGAAAACTCAATTTTTTTTTGTTAGTAATAATGTGTAAATAATTACCGTGTTGTATTAAACGTCAATATTTTACATGTTTATTATTTCTTTGATTTTGTCATATTAAAATAATTGTATCTAACAAGCTGTTTTTTATTCTCTATAAGCTAAAAAGTGAAAGAAAAAAAACTAAAACTAAACATACTTCTGTGATCCACAAGTTGATGTACACTCAGTTTACCTTGATGAATTGCACTATGACCCTATTTTGTAAGCTATTCCGGCATAATGGAATAGTGAAAGGTAAGTTTGTTACTTTAAAGCATAAATAGAAGGTACATTAAAATAGATAAACTTTTTACTTTCGCACAACTTCTAGGAGAGAGAAAGTATTGTAATTGATTGTAAAAATTCAATTCAAGAAAAATGACCCATTTCAATTTTCTGGGAAGACCAATAAATTATAAAATAACTATTTCTCTTTAATATACACCCTTCTCGTGTCCTTTGTTGAAAGAACTTTGTAAATAACCCATATGTAGTCTATTGTAGAAATTTCAAAATTTACACATGTTACAAGCTTTTTAGCTTTAGCTGTAGCTCAGCAGAGGGACATGCTACCAACTGAGTTAAGGTGTCTGATATTATTTTATGTCATTTATTAATATTGTCTTGCTACCATATTATGATTAAATCTGAACATGGCAAAATAATATGGCCATCAGAAATTAATAAAATCCAACTAGACTGCACACAAATTGAAGGATTTGTTTTGTTTTGTTTAAACTCCAAATACTTTGTTGAAACAAAATGCAACATTATCTAGCTATTTTAAGAACATGGTATGTAGGGCAATCTATAACAGTTAACAAAAGTTTTTAAAACTATATTTTCATATATAAGTTATGTGATATAGATTAAATTTTTTATGTAATTTATTTGAGGCATTTAACGAGCACTTCCTGAACCGACTGATTATATCAACATAGGACTTATAAACTTAGATCTAGTACAGACATTTCACCATGGTAAATGGTACATTTTTTGGCCATGCTGGGAATGGAACCCGGGACCCATAGCTCATTAGAGACGCTATGATTTAAAGGTGTTGGACTATGTGATCTACAAATAATTTTTTATATGCAGTATAAATACCTATAAACAGTGGTGTAACATCAACAGCAAGCGCCCTTAAAGGAAGGATTTTCTACTATAACGAACTACCTCCCAAAAATTATAAACTTATGGGGCAAAGTAGAAATTTAGAAAATAGCTAGTCCTGGCAAACTTTCTTCAGTTAAATTTCTTTTCTAACAGTTCTTTAATGATTCAAGTATAACTTAAAGCCATTTAGTCTAACTGGATTATTTTTTAAACATTATTACTTTTATATATAGGCAGCTTGTGTGCCCTGAAAGTAGTGTGTAAGTACATGTGTTTTAATATCTTTTGATTTAATTGACTTTCCGATGTCCATAAAGTTCTTGCAAGGCAAGAGGTAATCAATAGTTGTGTTTTGTTTCTTAAAATTCCGAAACTTTTAAATGTATATGAATTAGAGGTGGGTCTAATCGGTACCTATATTTTCTTTCAAATCCAAATTCCAATCCTTGTATCTTTCAAGATGTACAATTTTAAGTGAAAATATTTAAAATTTAATGTTACTGACAAATGTTGTTTTGTTTGTCTATTATGTCATAAACAAAAAATGATTTTTTTTAGTAAATTAATACAATTTCATCCTTTTTATGATGTTTGTTGCTCCTCCAACTAAACAAGTTATTCCTTTTAGCAAAATATTGTTAGATCATGTCAAGGTCTTCATATTTCTTGAATACCATCTCTAATTTGAGTGTAATTTATGTTTTGGATAGTACACAGGAAAGTTTCAATAGAGGTTTGTAAGTTGATTTTCAATCTATGTGAAGTTTGTTGAACAAAGAATATATGTGCAGTGGCGCATATTCTCTGGGTACGCTAGTCCTGCGCCGCATACCCATATTCATTGGGTTGAAATTATTATTTTGAAAAACATTTTTTCATTTTCAACAATATTATGTTTTAAATGATGCTTCTTACAAATTCCCTTGCCTACCAATTTAGGACGTGCTGCTTGAAAACAGCAAGGAAGCCAAGCTAAAGAGGTCTTGATGACCTTACCAAATGTTCATTTCACCTCATCCTGAAACATTGGCCAATGACCTGTGGTCTTTAAAACCCAGGTCTTGCTATAAGCAAACAGCAAGCAAAACATTGTACCAACTATTGGGAAAATATTCAAGAACACAATTATTATTTATAAAGATAATTTAGCATAAGTGAAATAAAATTACATGAAACAAATATTTTATTCACATTTTGAACTTAAGGCATATATATCAACATGTACTTGGCAAACACATTTTACCACCATGTTAGAGTAAACATCATAAGAGGAGGAACTCAGTGGTTTTATCTTTAGAATGAAGAATTTATTGAGGTTCAACCGAGTTCTCTTAGTTTGATTGGTCTTTAAGTCTACATTTTTACTATCACTGTGTCTTACTACCTGTTCAGTCTGTACGCAGATATGATAGTCTACTCTAATGGGATATGGATGAAGAAAGCATTTTAGAGGTAATCTACCTGCATTTGTGTGGAAGGAGAGTGAGAAACTATTTAGGAAAAAACCCCTCAGTAGACCCGACCAGAATTTGTGAACCCCAATCTCCCCATCTCCAGCAGGCCAGTCTAACAGGAGAGTGGAGCCTTAAACCTCTCAGCCATTGTAGTGGGTTAGTCTATAATGATTTCCATAATACATTATTGACTGTTAAAAAAAACACCTTGTATATCACAATGATTTTAAGTAAGTACCGTGCTGAAATTAAAAACAATCAATTGTACTTTTTTTATCAATTTTATTTTTACATGAAAGCCTGTAATCTACTTTTCAACATAATTTCCACCAATATTAAGGCACTTGTTGTATCATACAACCAGCTTTTGAATTCCATCCTCATAGAAATCTGCCCCCTGATTTGATAACCAATGCAACACGACTGTTTTGAGGTCATAATCATCATCGTGGCGCTGACCACCAAGATGTTTTTTTAAATGCAGGAACAAGGGGTCACTAGGCACTAGATCGGGACTGTATGGGGGTTGATCACGTTGTTTCCAGCCAACTGATGCGATGAGATCTTGGGTTTAATTAGCCACATATAGACAGGCATCGACTTCCACAACAAAAGTTTGCTTTTATTTAATTAACTTTTATTACAGTCATTCATACATATGTAGATAATCAAGCCATTCCCCTACAAGGTAGGCAAGAAACCATGCATATAGCAACAAAAAAGAATATCCATAATTCCTTCCTCACCTACTTTCTCCACACTTCCCTATCCGTGCATACTTCCTTCGCTTCAACAACATCCATACACCAGGTCATACATACTATTTTATTCTTAAAACTCTTAATATTTTTCTTTTTCACACATTTGTCTTCAACATTTAGCCAAATCTTATATGGCCTACCACTTCCATGATCCACACACTCTACCTTCATATATTTGCTTTGTCACTCAAGTCACAATCATCCTCTCAACATGCCAAAACCAATGTAAGAGGTTTCTTTCACAATGATCATTAGATTCTCTTTCAAACCGCACTCTTTCAGTGCCCATTCATTACCGACTGCCCAAATGAGTTTTTCCACATACATTTCTTAGATAACTCATTCAAACCATATTCACCTTACTCTTGTGTCTATCCTGACAAACCCATGTTTCATTTTCACATCCATATAACATTAATATTATTATTATTATTAGCACCGCGTCTTACTACCCTTTCGGGTTGTACACACGCTAATGTGTAATGGTAGTGTGATTGTGATTGTGAGATGAAATGGAGGACCTACAGTTTAACATGGGATCCGAACCACGGTGGAGGCCTGGCATTCCCCACATTCACAAGTTGTGATTAATACACGACTTGTCAGAGGTGAAGGAAGGGTTTGGAAATCAGATAAATCTGTGTCGGGACCGAGGATTGAACCTCGGCCCCCAGCACAGAAGTCTGACACCTTAACCCTAGACTACCAGGTCACCTATCCATATAACAATATCAGTTCACTCAAGCTATTTAAGCCACAATTTTAGTTTTGATAAAATTTGGCATTTGAATGGATATATCATGATCATATTTTACATTTTGAGACACTCTAAAAATAGCTTCCAAGTTATGGAGGTCCAAATACAACCTGAACACACATGAAAAGCTTCCACGGCAACAGTGTGCAAAGTTGATAGCCTGACATAAAATATTTTAAATTTTTAGAAAAATAAAAGATTGAACAATTTTTTTTTTTTAATTTTCTCTTAAAGATACAGTGCATTGAATAATGTATTGTGGTAGATTTGTACAAAATATTTTGAAAATAATATTAAAATAAGAATTCACAAGAAATTTTTAATAAAAGTATGATCAATATAAATTATTAATATCTTTAGTATTAGCCGCGCTTGTCGTGTTGAGCTTGACCGCCGAGGACGGGGAGATCGAGGTTCGAATCTTGGTCGGGTGAACTGGGGGTGATTTTTCCTAAATAGTTTTCCACTCTCCCTCCACGCAAATGCGGGTTCACTTCCTCTAATTCAACCTTCCCAATTCCTAACCCATTAGCGTAATTAGTACTTAAAGCGTATAACCTGAACGGGTAGTAAGACGCGGTGCTAAATATAATAATAATAATAAATTTAGTATTAGCACCGCGTCTTACTACCCGTTCGGGTTATACGCACTTACGCTAATGTGTAATAGTAGGGTGATTGTGAGATGAAATGGAGGACCTACAGTTTAACGTGGGATCCAAACCATGGTGGAGGCCTGGCATTCCCCACATTCACAAGATGTCTTGTCAGAGGTGAAGGAGGGATTTGGTAATCAGATAAATCTGTGTCGGGACCGAGGATTGAACTCCGGCCACCAGCACAGAAGTCTGACACCTTACCCCTAGACCACCAGGTCACCAATTATTGATATCAAAGAAGGCAGAGGTGAAACCCCCTTCCCCTTTTTTTTCCAACATTCTTATATACTCATCTTTAGGAAAACAATTTTTTTCCGCTTACTGTGCTAAAAATAGATAAATCATCAACTTAATGAAAATTAAGTTTAAAAGTTGATTTTAATAGGATAATAATTCTACAAAAATTAGTAAAAATACAACTTACCCAATGTTTTAAAATACATTGACAGAATTTCTAAAAGAAAACTATTTGGTTTCACAAGTATAAATGTATTTTTTTGGAAAAACCTCAAGTTATAGCTGAACTTGTTGGTGGAGCTTCAAACACATGCAAGATATGATCAAATGGAATATTGCATTCCCCTTAAGGCAAGGGTCAATAAATGAGTTTGTTAGGCCACTTGGGTAAATAAATTGCACTGATACATCTCCTTCTCCAAGGTTAGTTTTATCTATCATTCCAATATACCAATTTAAATCAGGCACAAGTGATATAATATACATGTAAGATTTGCTAAATGCCTAATTCTACACTAAAGGAAAAACATTCATACCAATTTCAAATGTTGATAATGGAATGAAATTGTGAAAACTTCATGTACCAGGAATGATTTTTCCTTGTAAAAACCTTTGTTCACACTTAGCTCGCAAATCACCCATTGAAATTTTGGAAATAAAATTAAAATTATTATTTTTAATCACATAATAACAAAAATTAAACACATCTAATGGTGTTTTTACTCATTTAGAGGTCAATGTAGACTAGCTATAGAGTAATACGTTTGACAGTACCATCGATACCATCACAGGATGAATTTCCATAACTCGTTGCAAAGAAATACCAAGAAGCAGAAATGCAAAAATCAAGTTTGTGATGGCAGAAATTTAAAAATTGAAGTTTTAGTATAGACTAGCATCAGTAAAGTAATTTACTTCCTTTACACTTTGAAGATTAGTTTTAATGATCATCATCATTTCTTGTTGAATTCTATAGACAATTGCAACATCATGATTGAGATTATCAGAAATTAATTGACTTGATGATGGGTTGAAATCGGTGTTTGTTTTATAAGAAATGATAAAAGGATGGACTGTGCATACCCCATGGGTCAAATTGTATCCTTGTGCTTCTTCTGGGATTACAAAGGAATTATTTTCACTGAAGTCCTCCATGATAATAACAATTTCTGATGTTATTGAAGTTCTTTCAATGACTTTGATTATGCTTTTGTTAAACAAAAATGAGGAATAAGCTTTTCAATTTTGTCCACTAGTAAAATAACAAATTCTTCTGAAGTACAAGCCATCTTTTGAAGTTCTATTCTATCAACTGATAACCAATGATAATAATCACATACATAAAACAGGTCAAATTCTTCAAACGATTTCTTTAACATATTCTGCAATATGATTTTTAGAGGACAGTTTTCACAACGCTATAACATACATTTTGGGTTTTATTTACTACACACCAAAACATCAATAAGGTCATGATAGGACTATTTTAACAGTACTTAGTACACAAAAATATGACATATTTGAAAAATGTATAGGACACTTTCAAAAAGCCCTCCCCTCACCCTGACACCTTGAGCATCGATGAAGCTCACTAGAGCCGCTGACTTGAGCTTTTAAGAAAAAAAAAAGCAGATTTTTGGTACTCTGCAAAGCACGAACTAGAATAGGTTAATGTTTTAACGCTTGCAGTTTAAATTAAAAAGAGAGATCAAAAGAATAATTTGTAGGTGCATCTAATAAAATTTTAAGAATGTTAATGTCTGTTTTTACACACTGTTTCATGAAATTAGAGAGGACAATGTAGTTTTTTTTTTATCATTTCCATGTGTCATCTTTTGATGAGCTGTGTATTATTTTTAATTGTTCGCTCCAGAAAAAAGACAATAACGTTTTAAGCCAGTCTATTTATTTCAGTTTATTTGTTTCAGTTTATTTGTTTCAGTTTATTTCAGCCGATTACTATAGCCATTGCAACTGATGTCTACAATGTTAATAAAAGGTGTAACTTGAAACACAGCTTTTATAAGTGAGCTTTAGCTCACATGTGTGCGTGTGAAAGACTACATAAGACTCAATATCCTGCTAGTGTTAGGGAGAGCTGGCAGCTGGTTTGGGAGATCCAGCAACTGTCTCACTAGAGCCAACAACTCGCTTACACATGCTCGTGTAAATGTTTACATTTGACACAATGCCATAACTGATATCTTAAGATCTTGAGAACCAGCTCACCCAAGCTTGTCTGAAAGAGGCCTTACAATACCCTACAATGTATGGAAAATTACCAAATTAAAGTAGCCTTTACAAGGAAAACTAGCCTTGGCCACCCCACTCCCCATATAGCAGATGTGTCTGAACTGTCTCGCCTTCTACTCTACAAGTTATAAGAGAAAATAATTGAGAATGCAGAGAACTGAAGTGTGTAGAGCAATAAAAGGTATAAAAACATAGAAATACTGGAGTAAATTACTTATGAAAATCAGTAGATATTGTAATATTTAATAAGTCAGTTCAACACTTCCACAACAGTTATGCCCAAACTTCCATGTTCTACTTGACCTCGAGCTCCCCTCAGGACTGAATGTTTGTGGGTTCAAACCCAGCTGGGGTCGGCAAATTTTTCTTGACAGATAAAAATCTGAAGCACAACTTCCTTCAGAGGGGGAGTAAAGCAGTCGGTCCCATTTCAATTGTGGGGTGTAAAATGAACCTGGAGGTATGTGAAAATACCTTTTCCGTCAAAATTGGTAGGCCCTTTCGCTCTCGCTCATAGAAATTATTGTCTGCTGATATAATCAGTAGGTTTAGAAAGTGCATGTTAAACACTTCAAATAAAAAAAATCTTTTATATTTTTTTGTTTAATTCACTACAAAATATTTATCAAATAAGCAACAATTCAAAGGAATATAAGAAACCCAAATGAGTTTAAAATCATAAAAATAAGGTTGTTAACAAAAGATGTTAGTGTATGTATGGGTAACAACCAAGAAATCTATATTTTTTTTAAAGTAATAGAAATAAATATTTAGGACACATGCTGAAAATATAGGACAAGAGGGAACCCTGTGTACAACAATAAGTAGTGGTGACCTGTTGGTCTAGAGGTAAGGTGTCAGACTTCTGTGCTGGCAGCCGGGGTTCAATCCTCGGTTGCGGCACAGATTTATCTGATTACCAAACCCTTCCTTCACCTCTGACAAGACATCTTGTGAATGTGGGGAATGCCAGGCCTCCGTGGTTCGGATTCCATGTTAAACCGAAGGTCCTCCATTTCATCTCACAATCACCCTACCATTACACATTAGCGTAAGTGCGTATAACCCGAACGGGTAGTAAGACGCTGTGCTAATAATAATAATAACAATAAGTAGAAGTTGAACCTTTTGATGTACAGTGCATACACACACAGAATGGGTTTCAGAATACCCTGAAATAACACACCATATAGGATGGAATGTACAAAACTTTGAAAAACTAAAAGAAATAGGGTATTTTGACTTAAATTCTAGTCACTGTACAATTCCTTCAAATAGCTCAAAATTAGTCTTTTCTGAACATGAAGTTTTATTGATACTAACTTTGTCATTCATTCCTGGTATTTGTTTGGAGTAGACATCATCTTGATAAAATTCTTTGAGATGATTTTCAGTATCAGGTGGAAGCAGTGGCAAGGCGTGATTATAATTATTGGGTAAGACGAGTCATGAACATTCATAAAGGAGCCAACATGGTCAAAAATGGGCTTTTTTATTAAGTTATATGATACAGTACTGGCAGACTACTACTACTTTTTTGTATCAGGAGTACATATTATTTATTGACTAAACATGGTCCAGCTAACACAATGTACGTGTTAGCTTGTGCCTCAACTTAAATGTCAGAAATACTTGTAATAGTGTACAAAGTTAAAATAAATACATCTCATTCATTTAAGAATATTCTTACAACTTTACATAATTCTTACAATTAATTTAAGTTTCTTAAATCTATTATATTATGTGTTATTTAATATACAAAAAACAATCTCGAGTACATTACATAGCTTGTCATATTTAGTATTTTTATTTAATATGTCTGTGAGCCAATTAGCCATTTTTCTTAAAATGTCTCTTCCCAAAAGGGCATATGTTGAAAAGGTTTTCAATCCTTATTCCTGATTTTGATACTATTGTTGTTTTCAATCAGTATTTTAAGAGCTTTAATTTGAATATTTCTTAATTGATTTAAATATAATAACTATAATAATAATAATAGTAATAAAATAATATATTTATATTTTGCTATATCTTCTGTAAAATATCTCTTAATTTTCGTCCTGCTATTTTTCCTTTTAAATGCACTTTTTGTTCAAAAGACAATGTCTCAGTAAAATTATTTAACAAATAGTCAAGTGAATCAAAATAGTCATTGTTGTTTTCTAAAACATCTATTTTTTCTACAGTAAATACTCAAAATCCTTAGATGTTAATGACATATATTATAATACGAAATTTACAACTCAATAAAATAATAAAATTGTAGTCACAATCACAAAACCAAACTAACCTACATTTAGATCAACCTTTGAAACACACTTTGTATGCTTAGAATGTAACATTCAAGAGTCGGGGATAATCGGCTTCCTGGTCGCCTTTTATAGTGGTTGAGATGAAAAGATGCGACTATGTTACAGCAGAATGAATGTCATCAGAATGAATTATATGGTGTCTACTCAACTTGACCAATGAAATTCCCGACTTTTTCCCTGATTTCCTCTGATCATTTCTTATAATTCCCGACTCAAAAGTATGTTACACCCTTCCCCCCCATGTTAATATTTTTTATGAATAACTATAATAATATGTTTAAAAATTTAAATAAATATGTTTTTATTTGTATTAGCATGGTTTACAAAAAAATAGAAAATATTATATAATACAGCTAAGAATACCAGTTTGATCACATTGTACTTTACTATGTCTATTATTTTGAGTAAAAAACATTCTCCCATGTTTTTTTTCCCTCTAAGTTACCAAATTCCTGTCCTATTCCTATTTTTTCCCTGACCGCTTCAAATTCTCGGCTAATTCCAGTTTTCCCGTATGATAGACACCAAGAAGTATCACTTATCAAAATGTGCTTTTACACATATAGATATTGAAAACTGAAGATGATTCAGATACAATGTTTAATGAATTTCTAAAAGATTAAAAAAAAAATATTTATGCTAGAACACCTTTTATTAACTCATGGTAATAAAATAGTGTAATTGAAGTTGGTCTTTATTTTAGTATAGGGTTCATTCAGAAACTATGATATTTTTTCAAAGACAATTCCAGTACATTTACAAGGCATTTCAAAGATTTTCAAGGACAACATTTGTGTGTTAATCACTTGCTCAATAGATAAATAAGCAAGCGATGTTTCTGTAGGAAATCATTTAACACAAATACATCCTATATTAACTAATTAACAATGCAGTTTCCCAACTCCCCTACATCATCTCCAATATTACACACAATTTTTTACACTACTGAATATTTAATATTTAGTTTTCAATGTTAGATATTACAACTTAGTATGCAAAATCTAAGTCCAACCAAATTTAATGAACTTATGTTAACAGTTTTTTGATTTCTTTATTCAACTTTGCCCGCTGATTCAGATGATTTTTTTCTGTATGCGTATGACTTTGAAACAAGAGTGAAATCATTCTGTTTCTTGGCAAGTAATGCCATCACATTGGCTTCTTTTTTCATTATATCAATTGATATATAACTTCTTCTTTTTAACTCGTGAAGTTTCTTAACATTTGTGACCTCTTTATAGTTTTTTCCTCTTCTGATTTTGATTGATCATCTAAGTACTGTTAATAACAACACCAATTATATCTTTGTCCCTAAACTCATCATACAAAATCCTCATTGCTACTAGAGTTTTTTTTATATACTTTCCACAACCATTTCTTTAGTCACAGAGAAGCCACGTTCCAAAGATGCTTGACCATGAGATAAAGTCAAGATAAGTTTAATAACTTGCCACAAACCCCCAATCTGTTTGTTGTCAAGGGAATACAAAAAATGAATCTGGCCTTTGAGTGTCTATTGAAGTATTAAAACATTGAAAGATCTAGCGACACTTCTTTGGTAAACAACTTGAACTGTAGCTACGCTGCATCACACACACCTGAACTGATCACGTTTCTATTTTCCAGCTGTTGAAGCAATCTTGTAAAAGTTTCAGTTTGATTACATAACATGGACCTGGAAAATCTCCCCACAGAATATTTCAAAGGATTCTTGTCTTGAACTTTTTTTTTTATCAATTCTTTCAATAACTCAAGGCACTTAGATTTGAAGATCAAAACATCCTTTTCTTTTGCACAAATATTCAATATTTTCCTTGCTTAAAAACCCGTTTCAATACTTTTGTAAACATGATATTATCCTTGTTATTGGGATCAACTGCACGATTGTTTGCCTTATCTATAACCACATTCTTTATGAAAAGTGATGTAAGCCCATACAACAGTTCTATTGAAGAATCAGTCTGGTAGCACTTGAGATATGGTTGTATTTGTTTTCCAAGAAAAGAAAGTTTGGCAACCATAAGTGGATCTTTAGTAGCCTCCTTAACAGTCTGAAAAGATTTTGTACATACAGTAGATTTAGGCTTATCTTTGTAAGAGTAAACAAATGCTATTTCTTGTGGCCAGATAGCAATAACCTGTTTAGAAACTACAACATTCTCCACACAAAAAGGTGAAAATATTAAGTTTTGTGGCACTATTTATAAAGCGGAAGGCCGCTGCTGTAGCGAAACACATCACAAATCAAAGCATTACACGTGACTAAAAAAAAAAGAATTATCAAAAACAAAATTTATCCTATTAGAGATAAAGGCAGAATGATGACTCTCCTGCAAGTGTTTGGACTTAGGTGAACTTACTTTAAACAGTTTGGAAGTTAATGCAATACATACAGGAAAGAAGGCACCCTTCCGCCCAACCAACTTCCCATTGCACGGGCAGTCGGATAAAAATATCGTGGAAAAAAAATCTAGGTGTCCAACATAAATTCCAGGACATGTATGAACCCTGAGCATAATTTTACTTTGAATTTATAATTTTCCCCTATTTTCTGCAAAAAAATCTACTTCTTTTTCTTGATTTTATTAAAAAAAAGAAATAACAAACACAATAAATTAAACATGGCAAAGGGTTGATTTTTATTTTATAGAGAACATTCAGAAACCCTTATAGCATCAACTCTACTTTTGGTGAACATTCGGTTACAGTGAACCTAAGTCATTGGTCCCAACCCACATACATTTCAATGTGTGTTAAAAAAAATTGTTTATAATGAACCCTCAAGTTTGTTTTAAAGAACAGAGAAATTGAAACTTTCAATAAGAAATGTCATTCTAAAATAACAATTCTTTAAAAACATAACTTTTCGGTTGTTTAAACTTGAAGACGCCGATTCTCTCTACCCGAATCCTTGTTTAGGTATCATAAAGCTTGACTGAAAGTACGGAATGTGGAGGGGTAGAGGGTGAATGTTGAACAGTCTCTGTACTCATTGACCTGGCTTAAGTTTTTAATACCTTTTCTGCGGCAAGTAAAGGAAAACAATCTTCTGTGTTGTATTAATACAACAGGAGTTCCAGGAAAGTGAAAGAAAGTTTGTGGCCATTTAGCAATTGTTTTCACTAATCCCTTTCTTTGAAAGGGTATATAAAACTAAAAATAATTATATGTTTCTACCCAGTTTAGTTTTTTTAATCAAGTGTGGGAGAAAAGCACAGACTCTAGTTTGGAAATAATATTAATTAAAACTGTATACCAGTGTTTTTCAACCTATGAGTCGCAAAGGCTTTATGAGGGGGTCACGGTCGCAAGCCAGGTAAAATAAAAAGCAAGTGTAGGTCCTAAACTACAATAAAAATACAACAATTGTAGAGAAAAGTTTATTTTTAAATATAGATTCTACAATTTACACTGAATTAAAGACACAACAATAATTTCAGTGAGAAGGCTGTGCCTGTTTATTTTTTAATAATTTGTCAAATCGTGGTTCTCTTTTTGAGACACAAATAACCAAATCATTTTCTGATTGGAGTCTATTTCTCTTCTTAGTTTTTATGTTCACTATTGAAGAGAAAGTTAGTTCACATAGGTAGGAAGTAGCGAATTGCACTAATAATCTCAAAGCTTCCCTTGCCAGCTCTGGATATTCTTCTTTTCTCTTCATCCAGAATACATCAATCTTTTGGGAATTAAATTTCATTTTAAGCATGCCGTCAGCTGCAACATCTATAAGATTTTCTTTCATCTTCGTGGTCAGCTCAGCCAGTTGTACAGACATATCCAAAAAAGGATTTTGTATCCATCTATGCCCATTGTCAGTGTCAGAGTTCAGTTCTGGAAAGTAACGTAATCATCTGTTTTACAAATCATGAAAGCTCTGTATCATGCAAGGAATTTGAGAACTTACTACTAACGATTAGTCCGTTGCAATTTCTTCGACAATCTTCTGAACGGAAGGGAAAAAATCATCCATTAATTTTTGTAAAGACGTTGACCACAAACAAAGTTTTGTGAGGAATCCTTTAACTTTATCCTTGCTCGTTAGAATATTTTCTTCTTTCCCTTGGATGCTCTTGTTTAAAATAGGTGTTTAAAAAGATCAGCGAGAAATGCTAATTTTAATAGCCAAACAGGGTCACAAAAGTAATTCGCATATTCAGATTTATGATTGTGCAAGAACAATAACAATTCAGCTTTTAGTTCCAGAACTCATGGCGATACATTTCCTTTTGATAGCCATCTGACCTCTGTATGATTAAGGAGATTTGTATGGAGAGAACCCATGTCTTCACAAATGATTCTTAGCAGTCATGTTTGAAAAGCTTTACCATTAATAGAGCTGACAACTATGATCCCCTCTTTCAGTACATCGCTCAAATCAGAAGGTAAAACCTTGGCTGCCAGAGATTACCGATGAAGAAAGCAGTGTGTCCATGAAACAAACATTTGGCACTATTGATTTTAATTTCGCAGAGAGCCCGCTTTGATTGCCTGTCATAGCTTTAGCACCATTGCTACAAATAGCGATACATTTTGTCCAATCAATCTCGTAGTCAGTGTTTTATAAAAACATGTTGTATGAATACTAGACAGTAGTGCTTGCAGGAAGTGCTTTGCAAAATAAAATGTCTTCATTGATACCCTCATCTGCTTCAATGCACACTAATACCACAAATTGCGCACAATCTGTAACATCACAGTCAACTCATCAAACTGCAGAGAAAAATGTGGGCTAGTCTTGGAATTTTTCAACTAATTGTTCTTGAATGTCACCGGCCATATCGTTTATTCTGTGTTCAATATTCTTATCAGAAAGTGGTATGCTTTTTAGCTTGTTTGCCTCCTGCTTACTTAGCATACTCTCAACCATACTCAGGGCTGCTGGCATTATAAGATTTTCGGCAACTGTATGCCGCTTCCCAGCATTAGCGATTAGGTAGTTAGCTAATAACTCTTTCTCAATGACATTGGATACCTAAAATAATATAAAAAAAATATATAACTTTAATATTAATTTTACTATTATATCATAATGTATTAGAATTTTTAATTATTGTAGATGTATTTAATGAAAAATGAGGTGGATATTAAAGTTAGATTAATTCTTTGGGTAATATTTAAAAATCTTAATCTTTAGATTTGTATGGAATTTCGAATGGATAATGATAATAATTATTTATCAAAACCTTAACAACAAACGTCTGTGAATTTATTGGAATGGCAATTTTTTTTATTTTCCTGAATAATTAATAAATTTAAAAAATGGAGATTGCTAGGTTTCTTATGAAAGGCCTCACATAATATTATTTTTAAACAACAAATAATACTAGTTTATTACCTGAATCATAGTAGTTTGCTGATGATTAAAAGTTTTCAGCTTTCGTTCGAAGAAATGTAACAGTTTATCAGCATCCTTGTTATGTTTAGTTGAGAGGTGACGCATAAGCTTTGATAGCTTCATGCTCTCACATGATAATACTTCACCGCAAATTACACATTGAGGTTTATTATTAATGACAGTAAAACCATATTTCAAATAATTGTCATAAAGTCTATTTTTTTTCTTTTTTGACTCGCTTCCGCTACTGCCAGTTGTACTAGACGTGGAAGGCTGGGCAGATCTTTTTAGAAACTTCTCCATTACGACCGTACACGCTGGTGTACTCTTGACAACTAACAAATGACTGTTCTTATGTGGCCATTAACCATTGACCTTCAACCAACCTGCGCGTGCACTCCCCCCTCCCCACCCAACAGCACCAAATACGTCTTATTAGAAATCACTTATATAATTTTATTATGCATAGGGGGTCGCCAGAATTTTTTTACTTGCAAAGGGGTCGCATATTCAAGAAGGTTGAAAAACACTGCTGTATAAAGTAAACAGCAATATATAACCAATTTTTTAAAGATTAATAAATAGATTTCAATAAAGAACAATTGTATTTCAACTCTTATTTTCTTTGTCACTAACACACTACTTTCAGATTTAAAAAGAAAATCGGGTTTAGTGAACTTTGAACAAAATATCTGAGTATAGAGAGGTTTATTATAACCAGAGTCAATAAATGGTGGTCGCCATATGGTTTTTGATTTTCGTGATTTGTGAAAGCTGCTAGGCTGCTTGTGTATATATTCTAGTATATATATATATATATATATATTTTCAATCATAACAATGAATATTAAAATAAACTTCAATTATTTTTTCAAATAGCATTTCAACCCCAAGCACACCTAATATATCAACATAAACTCATTTATTTAGTTAATTTTGCTGCATCTTCTTCTAATGATAAAAATTAAAATACATAATAATGCTAACGGGGCAAGAAGAAGAAGAAAGTTAAATATCAGTGGATTAATATGTAGTTAGATCAACACCAATGTAGAAGTCTTTGGATCAGCAATTAGTTTGTTTTATATTTGCAACAAATACTGCTTTTCATAGTGTTGAACATCCTCAATTTGTGCAACCCATGCAACAAATTCACCCAGGCTATACCTCTCCAAACAGAAAGGAAATTGAGTCTTTATTGGAAACTATTTACAAAGAGGAAAAGAAAACTTGTTCCTTTATTCTAAAAAAATCAAAGAATATGTCTTGGGTTTGATGTTTGGTCACATGCACACAGTGAACCAATAATATGCCTAGCAGCTACAACCAAAATAGGCGATATTTATTTAGTGGACACAAGTGACACATCTGATCATGCTCACACTGCCAATTATCTGGCAGAAGTGGCTATTATCAGCATTAAAAAATGCGAAGAGTATTTTAAGTGCAAGATTCATTCTGATGTAATAATGTTGGCAACATTGCAAAAATGTGTCTTATGCTTAAAAATAATTAAGATTTGGATGCCATCACTTATGGATGCTCAGCACATGTACTAAAAACTAAATGACTTTCAGTTTCTGTGAAGGACATATGCTAAATGTAAATTCATACTTTAGAAACAACCACTTTGCTAATGCACGTTATAGAAAATTTGGTGCCTCAAAACTTGTTCTTCCATGTGAAGTGCGGTAGAATACCATAGCAGATTGCCTGGAGACATATCTTAAGGAATTGGCAACTTTGTTACAAATTTGAGAAGAAAATTGTTAAACTGTTGATAGAGCAGTGCAAACAGAAGTTTCTAATTTGTATCAAATCGGAATGTAAAGGGCGCTCTTAATCTTTTGAGGCCTATTGCCATTGCCCTTGATGACGTTCAGAAAAACAACTGCATTATTTCTGAGTCATTATGTTGGAAGAATCTTCAAAAGGAAATTAAAGCTACAAAGGACCAACATGGGACACAGAAATTCAAAAATAGATATATGACTAAAACCAAATCATGCACTTGGTTTAACTGATTTACCTCACTCTGAAGTAAGAATGGGCATATATAGTTAATAAACTACAAAAAGTTTAAATTAATTTAAATCAAATATTTGTAATTAATCCGATTAATTTATTTGTAAAACCTGTTTTTTCCCAACCCTAGGCCTCCATAGCTTGAAAAGTATTAATTAGCTTGTCTTAAAATGTAAATATTATCACGACACCATTCAAAGATTCCATGTGCCAAAATTTATCAAAGTTTAAAATGGTGAGTTACATTTACTCTGAATATTGAATTAAATGACATGGAAGTTGTAATGGGTAGTAAGATGTGGTGGTAAAAAAAGAATATCTTGTTGCCACAACCAAGAAACCAAAAACATAAGTGTTATTATTCTTTCAATTGGTCATGAAAAAGCCAATCATACAATAATCATTCTTAAATGAGTATATTACCAGCTTTTGTCAAGTAGTTTTTAAAAAGCAAATAAAATGTATCCCTACTATGGTCAACATTAATAACCTTCAATTAATGTTATCAATGAAACTATGTTCTATGTGCTTCAAAAGTCTATCTGTAAGGAAGTTGAAGTATAAGTAACATGCTTTTGAAGATAGTTTTTAAGGTGCGGCAGAAGGGAGTGCAAGTATTTTTCAGATTATATAGAATATAAATTGGTTGGAAAAAATAAATCAAATATTTTTCCAGTAGCAACATAAACTTTAGTTTTCTGCACATGCTAATATCAACAGATTTTGAATATCTGTCAAGGATGTCCTGGAATGTTGTCAAAACATTTTAAATAAAGAGAAAGAGCTATGACAAAATTCCAGGACACACTTTACAGATATTAAAGATCTGTTGATATTAGCATGTGCAGAAAACTAAACTCTATGTTGCTACTGGAGAAATATTTGGTTTATTTTGATCAAAAAAATGTAATGATATAAAAACTGTGAAATTACTCATGCTTCCTTCTGCCACACCTTAAAGTGAAATGTGTTCTTTAGTCACTATGTGTAAGGAGTAACTTTCTATATGGCCCTTCTTAGTCACACTCTTCACATTTAACTATAAGTACATGCCTTTTAAGATTGTTTTTTGAAGTAAAACTCTTACCACAAATATCACATTTGTAAGGTTTATGCCCGCTATGAGTCATTATATGACTTCCTAGAACATTTTTTGTAATAAAACCTTTGCCACAAATATCACATTTGTAAGGTTTATGCCCACTATGAGTCATTATATGCTTTCTTAGATCATTTTTTGCGGTAAAGCCTTTGCCACAAATATCACATTTTTTTGGTTTCTGTCCACTATGATTAAATTGATGAATTTTAAGATAGTACTTCTTAGTAAAACCCTTACCACAATAATCACAATTGTAAGGTTTTTGTGCACTATGAATAAGAAGATGGCTTTTAAGGGTGGTGTTATCTTTGAAACAAATGCCACAAATATCACATTTGTGAGGTCTTTGTTCACTATGTGAAATGAAATGCTTTTTTAAATGATCCTTCTGAGTGAAACACTTGCCACACTCATTACATTTGAAAGGTCTATGTCCACTATGATAAAATTGATGAAATTTAAGGCTAAAATTCGAAATGAAACTCTTATCACAATTATCACATTCGAAAAATTTGCGTTCATTATGTGAAAGTTGATGATATTTAAGCTTGCTATTCGAAATAAAACGCTTTCCACAATCATTGCACTTGTGAGGTCGTATTGCTTCATTGTGTGAAAGGTAATGAATTTTAAGTTTGCACTTCTCAGTGAAACATTTGCCACAATCAATACATTTGTGAGGTCGTAATTGTTCACCATGAGTAAGTAGGTGTCTTTTAAGCTTGTCCCGTGTAATGAAACACATGTCACATTTATCACATTTGTAAGGTTTTTGTCCACTATGAGCAAGTAAATGAACTCTAAGATTGTCCTTCGTAGAAAAACATTTGCCACAAATGTTACATTGATAGGGCTTTTGTTCATTACGATTAAGTATATGATCCTTTAGAATATGTTTCTTGTTGAAGCACTTGTAACAATTATCACATGTGTAAGGTCTTTGGTCATTATGAGTATCTTTATGGCTTTTAATATTGTAAATCTGAGTGAAGCACTTGCCACAAAGTTCACATTTGTGAGGTTTTTGTTCATTATGAATATCTTTATGCCTTTTAAGCTTGGAAATCTGAGTGAAGCACTTGTCACAAAGTTCACATTTGTGAGGTTTTTGTTCATTATGAATATCTTTATGCCTTTTAAGCTTGTAAATCTGAGTGAAGCACTTGCCACAAAGTTCACATTTGTGAGGTTTTTGTTCATTATGCGTCTGTAATTGACTTACATTACACTTACAATTTTCTTTACTCCTTTGATCAAACTGGTTTGCCAAGCTTTGATCAAAGCTTAAAATGTTATTCTCACTACCACCAAACAAACTTTCGTCAAAACACAATTCATCTTTGAAGCAATGTTCTTGACAGACAATGGCTGGAAGATTGAAGGTATTTTCCATTTTTACAATGCCCTGGGCAAAAGTTTCTTTGGTACTTTCCAATGTAAGATGAGATGCAAAATATTCTGTTTCATTCTGTAAAAATTAAATAAGAACAGATAAATTAATAATAAACCCAAAACAAAACTCATTATTTAAGCTACTGAATCCCAAAGCAATACAATTTAGACAAAAAAAAGTTTAAAATAATACCCAAAAGTTGTATATAATATAATATATTATATAAAATAGTTATCTTGTTATCAAGATGACTTTTTCAAAAAATATATAAAAAATATTATTTCTGATATGTAATAAAACAAATTGGGACATGCTGCATATCTTACCGTACTTCTCCAAAGCAGTATCACACTCAAAAGTATTTTAGCAGTGTTTGTTTTAAGATTTTATTTAAGGTGACAAGCACTACACTAAAAATACAGTATTTAATAACAACTTTTACAAATTTACAATTAATAAAATATTTTACAGCTTATAAAATACTTGTACATACATACATACCAAGTGACTAAAAACTATGTGTTACTTATTCAAATAAGATTGGAAGTATCAATACTTATAAAAACCCAAACAAATTATAAGTAAATTATTTTCATTGACTTGCCCCACTCTTGAGCTTGAACAAGTCACTATCATTTCTTGAACTTCTGCTGATAAGCGTGTTTGACCTAGAGCAAAGTTGATTTTCAAACTGCATAACATGTTTATACAAAGTTGTATGATCAGTGCACACCTATCCCTTTGTAAAAAATATCTTGTGTAGGTTACTATTATATGGCTTTCACTGTTTTGTCTCCATTTTTGAATGAAAGTTTGTTAGTAAGGTAATAAAATAACTTCTTTTGACCTTTTTAGTGGCACGAGCTGATCTAATCGGCTACACCTACTATCGCTAAAAGTGCCACGAGCCGATTTGAGCTAGCTCTCGCTTTATCTGATAGATAGTGTAGTAGTGTCATATAACTGGAAAGAGAACCTTTCCCTCTATAATTTTATATAAGTTTGGCAACAAAACTCAACTCTAAATAGTTGTTATTGGAACTGGGAGTTCATGTTACATGTAAATGGGGCAGTCATGTACTCTATGTACTCAAGATTAACGCCATTTTACGTACGAGCGATATGGTAAAACATAAGTGTGGCTCACATCCATACTGATGTAAATAGTTTTTCAAACAGTTTTTAAATGTATGGGTTAAATTGTTCTGTTTTTAGAAAAATATACTATTTAGATTTTCATGTTATGTCATGTGAATGAAAAGATTTATTTACCAATGTAAGTAAATAGGCGTAATGACTTTATAAATGTATATAATAATTTTTAAAAATATAAAATTATTCATCATAAAAGGTTTTTTGAAAAACACATTCTTTTGTGTAGACCTAAATAATTTATTCATGAGGTAAGCAATAACAGCCCAAAAATATCTAATGTAGGATATCAATTAAAAATAATTAATGTAATTATTATTTATAATAACTTATTTTCTTGTATAGATCTAAATGCACAACAACAAAATAATGTTGAAATATATTACATATTAACTGACCAGAATTCTAACAATTTTTATGCAAATTTAGCACAATTTACGCTTGGCTTTGCTAGTTGACATTAAATTAAACCCCGTTTTATTAATACAAATGCGTTCATGGTAGTCTGGAATTGAATGTATAGTTACTGTATGCCATTGAATGAGCAAGAAGATTGGGGGGAGGGGGGGATGGAAGGATGGAAGTATCTGCCTTGCCAGAGGAGAGGAAATGTGTAATCTGGACCGTTTATAAATTAAATTGGGCTAGTACATTTTTAGGGAGCCCCACGTATCCCCTCTCAACACCTCCCCCTATTTCCCAGCATCTGATTTTAAAATTAAAACTTTCCATTTTCATGTTATGTAGTGAATTTAAATTTTCTCCCATGCCAAGTAATAGCTTTAATTATTTTAAGAATATGTAAAGTTACTACCGCCCCATCCTTCCTCTTTTTCCAGTACCCACATTACCAATTTAAAATTTTAGAACTTAGTTGGCTATCTTATGTGGTAATGTTTACGCACTTACCGTTTCAATTTTGAGCATACCGAAAATAGTATTGTCTATTAGTTGTGTACATTTTAAGATCTTTCATTTCTCGGGCTTCTATTTAGAAGTTCCATATATTTATTGTTCAGACATCCGTGAAGGTCTATTTACGTACATACATAGTTCAAATTTCAAGACTTATTTGGAGTTGTACTTCTACTACACCAAAAAGTTTTTATATAACTGACTCTTCTCCCTTCCACTCATTACCTGTTCAGACTTTTATAGTTATTTGGAGTACCGCACTGAGATGTAGTTTTATTGATTATTTTATATTAGTTTTGTAAATTTTGAAGTTCCCTCAAAATCCAAACACCTTTCCCCAACGATTCATTTGGCTATCTGGAGTTTTCTCTGTACCTGTTGTAATGAAATAGATTTTCATTTCACAATAATGTTAATCAAAAGTTCCCACCCTTAGCACATTTCAAATTAATGAATAGTTTCAGAACATAAAAACTAAATGCATCCACATGTGTTAGGAATCCTCACATACTTGGATGATCAATACTTTTTTTTTGTTAACGAAAAATCTATGACGTCAGATTGTATTTTCCATTGTTTAAAACGTCCCCATACACCTATTGCAAAAACTTGTGAAATATGACCACTTCTACCTCGCTTCTAGAACGAATAGAATCAAGCTCATCCTTCCCATAGACTTTGTTACAAGAGTAAGACGCCATCACATTGGAAAGTTGATTAAAATGTGTTAACGTTTAATTTACAAAATAAACATAATGCCATTTTTGTTTCCGAAACTTTATTTTATTCATCACACTTCGCGCCTCTAAAATTAAAAAACTGTCACTGTCCACACCCCTTAATTCTGAGTTCTGTCAGGAATGGCCCTAATAAGTTGGGGAGCAGTGGTTTTGTTGCCGCATAGCATGAAAATTCAGCTTCGCACAAGTTGTTGGAAACTGTAAAAGTTTAAGTACTGCCCATTTAAACACTTAAAGATATTCTTGAAGAAGAATGAGGGAGGGAAATAATTTCACTGCAAAAACTAACATGTATGATTTTGGGCCTAGTGAGAAGTTCAGCAATTTGCAATAAAATATTACACGGACAGTGTAAGCTGCGGTGGCTCAATCGGAAATAAAGATATTCAACAGGGGGTTTCTTGGTCGGATATTATTATAATGGTCTTAATGAAATAAACATATTTTTTAGCCAATTAAAGAAGTTTCGTAATTTTTTTAGTCAAAATATTATATTTTAAATCAATTATAACTCAAAGAAACCATTACAGAAATTAATCCACGGATCCCCTGGGTATTGACCATGGATTCCTTGGGATCCACGGAGCACAGTTCGGGGAACCCCTGTGCGTAATGTGTTTATTTTTGTTTATTTTTTGCTTCTAGAAGATATTTTACAGTTGAATTGTTTTGAAAATATAACTCATATTAATAAACAAGAACTAATGTCCATATTTAAATATGAGAAGACTAAGTTTATGATCACACAGAGAACACAGATTGAAGTCGATAGTTTAGATACTACAGCAAACAATATATCATTTGATAGGGTTAGTGAGTTAAAATATCTATAAACAATTTTAACTAGCGATAACAATATTAAATTGAAAATTAGCAAAAGAATACAGTCGGGAAATGCTTGTTGTTACTCGGTCAGTAATTTGTTGGAGTCTTACCTGCTGTCAAAAAATGTAAAACTTAGAATATAAAAAACATAATTTTACCGGTTGTTCTCTATGATTGTGAAACGTGGTCTCTTATCTTACATGACAAAAATTAATTTAGGGTGTTAGAAAACACGGTGCTTAGGAAGATATTTGATCCAAAAATAAATGAAGATAGTGAGCAGTGGAGGAGGCTACATAATGATGAGATACACACCCTCTACTCATCACCAGACATTGATAGGGTAATAAAATCTCGCAGGTTACGGTGGGCAGGTCATGCAGCATGAATGGGAGTATCTAGAACCGTGTTCAAGGTATTGACTGGCAAACCCAATAGGAAAAGACCACTGGGAAGACCTCGACGCAGATGGAGGATAACATTTGGATAGATTCGAGAAACATAAGATGTAATGAGATAGATTGAATAGAACTAGCTCAAGATAGGGATAGGTGGAGTACTTTCGTGAGTGCGGCAATAACTGTCGAGTTTTAATGCCATAGAGTAAGTAAATAGAGCAAGTCTGTGTTTAAATAAAGTCTATGTTTTTAGAAATATCTTGACACCATCTACCATCAATTGTGCTATCTATAATCAGATTAAAAAACAGTGCTTATTTTACTAAGATACCCGAAGGTTTTAACATTATATTTTAGGTTAAATAATTGTAGGCCAATTGACTTTAGGTAACTATTAACAACATCAAATTTTTTATTCAGAAGTCACTTTAGGCCAACTGACTTCAGGCCGCTTCTCTCACAAGAGTACATAGAATCGGGTTAGATCAGGAATTATATATTTAATAATTTTAATTAGCTCCACATCTAATCAAAACTCTATAACAAATCACCCAAATCACTTTTTAAATGTAAATATTTACAATTACATATGACTTTCCATTGTTGCTTTTTGTTAAACCCACAATTTATTTATTGAGCATCGCATCTTACTATATGTTCAGGTTATGCGCTTAAGTACTAATTACGCTTATGGATTAGAAATTGGGGATGTTGAATTTAGAGGATATGAATCCACAATTGCGTGGAAGGAGTGTGGAAAACAATTTAAGAAAAACCACTCTTAGTTCTCCCGACCGAGATTTTAACCTCAATCTCCACATCCTCGCAAGTCTAGCTGAACATGAAACTAGCGTGTTAGCTAACTACGCCACCGAGGCAGGTCAAACCCATGATTATGGCTGTATCTGAATAGTCTACTTCACGCACCGTCGACCCTTGACGTTCACTCAATAGTTGCATTGGCAATCATATGATCAAGTGTAGAACTGTCCGAATAGTCACGAAGTGTGCCGATGCACCCCTCACAAGCCCTTGAGATCAAGGGTGACGGCAAGTTACCCTTGACACACCGTCAATGAGGAGTTTGACTGGCAACTGTTTAATTTTTTGACTTCTAGGGTAATATGATCAGTGATAAAGTATTTTAACTATACCGGTACTGCTTTTGTTGTAGTGTTTTGTGTTGTGTTGGAAATGTCTAGTGAAAAGAAGCGAGAATGGATATTAAAACATTCTAATTCGTTTTAATTCCCTGCTGGTGATGGCGTTTAAAATAATCTCTAAGACCACTGGTAGGAAGCAGCAATGCGGACTAAAGGGTGTTTAAAAGGTAGTTTGCCGTTCAAAAAGTCTGTTACAGTCTTTGATTTCAAGTGTGTGTAAAGTGTAAATTTATCAAGTCTGCATCAAGCAGGTGTACTTGACAATTTGGATACAGCACATGACTGTGTACTACAACAATTACACTGTGATCCTGCAGATCCATATGACCCTCTCAAATATTCAAACTCTCCTTTTTTGGCCTTTATTGACTGGGCTAGACACCAAGGTTGTATCCGAATAGTCAAGAACACTTGATTTAAACCAGACTATAAATTACACTTTACATGCACTTGAAATTGAAGACTGCAACAGACTTTTTGAATGGCAAATTACCCTTTACACACCCTTGAGTCCGCAGTGCTGCTTCCTACCAGTGATCTTAGAAACTATTTTAAATGCCATCTATCAGCAAGGGATGAAACGAATACAACGTTTTAATATCCATTCCCGCTTTTTTTTCTCTAGACGTTCCCAACACAACACAAAAACAATACAAAAGCAGTACCGGTATAGTTGAAATACTTTTATCACAGATAACAACTCACACATTACTCTAGCAAACGAAAAATTAAACAGTTGCCAGTCAAACTCCGCATCGACGGCGCGTCAAGGGTAACTTGCTGTCACCCTTGGTCTCAAGGGATTGTGAGGGGTGCATCAGAACACTTCGATACTATTCGGACGGTTTTACACTTAATCACGTGATTGCCAATGCATGAATGCAACTATCAAGTGAACGTCAAGGGTCAACAGCACGTGAAGTAGACTATTCGGATACAGCCCTAGTATTTAAAAAAAAGTGTAGAGCAAATTTTAAATGTGTTACCTTAATTTCGGTCTTGATGGAAGGAATACTAAGTATATCTACAGATGGAAATTCTGATATGAAAGACATTTTTGATCCAGGCCTCTCATTATCTTCAGATTTAATTATTAAAGTTTGAAACTCATGTGAAGATGCGGAAGTAGCCATCAATTAAGTTGAATAAGAAATATTAAAACAATGCACACAGTTCAATTAAATAAGTGTACGATTATTGATCATAATGGGAAATAATCAGTTACTAAAGAACAAAGATTATTTTTACTACGTAACTACATATAAAGTAAAAACATAATATATTTAAATTAACTATCCCTATTCCCTACCACCACTGGACATAACGAGACCGAACTAATCCACATCCACAATAACCTAACCGATTTTAGCCAACACCATAGAAAAAAAATGAACTAGTATGAAAATAAGGTTAATATTTGAAACAGAGATGGCAGTAGGCAAGCAGGCACCAAGAATAGTACAGAATTAAACAAGAGATGGCAGAGAAAGCCTCAGAGAAGGTGATCAAGTTTAACGAATATTATAAACCAATATGTTGGAATTGTCACGTCCAGTGGGTTTTATACATAAACATCGCAAATGGTGGGTTTATACAGAAAACAGTTCTCTTTAACACCATATAAATAAAAGTATCCCTTCTCGTCATTGTTTTCGAGAAATAAAGCCTTAAAAAGGCAAATGAATGGAATTATTATCTAAAAAAGCTATGTGTTTAAGGTGCTTCAGCGTCTATTCCAGAATTTTTGTCACGTCCAAAAAGAGTGGGTTTTATAAAAAAAAAGTTCTCTTTCACACCATATTAATAAAAGTATCCCTTATTTTCGATATATAAGACCTTAAATAAGGAAATGAGTAGTATTATCATCTAAAATAGCCTTATGTTTAAGGTGCTTCAGAGTCTAGTCAAGAATTTTTGTCACGTCCCACAAAGTGGGTTTTATTAAAAAAAAAAAGTTTTCTTTCACACCATATAAATAAAAGTATCCCTTCACGTCCTTGTTTTAGGGATATAATGCCTTAAAGACGAAAATTAATGGTATTATCATCTAAAATAGCCTTATGTTTAATGCGCTCCAGCGTCCGTTGCAGAATTGTTGTCACGTCCACAAAGGATGGGTTTTATACAAAAAACAGTTCTCTTCAACACCATATACATAATAGTATACCTTCTAATTCTTGGTTTCGAGATATAAGACCTTAAATAAGGAAATTACTAGTATTATCTTCTAAAGTAGCCTTATGTTTAAGGTGCTCCAGGGTATAGTTCAGAATTTTTGTCACGTCCACAAAGAGTGGGTTTTATACAAAAAACAGTTCTCTTCAACACCATATAAATAATAGTATACCTTCTAATTCTTGGTTTCGAGATATAAGACCTTAAATAAGGAAATTACTAGTATTAACTTTTAAAGTAGCCTTATGTTTAAGGTGCTACAGGGTATAGTCCAGAATTTTTGTCACGTCCACAAAGAATGGATTTTATATAAAAAACCGTTTTCTTTTACACCATATACATAAAAGTATCCCTTCTCGTCCTTGTTTTCGAGATATAAGACCTATAAATAAGGAAATGAGTAGTATTATCATCTAAAAAAGCCTTATGTTTAAGGTGCTCCAGCGTCTAGTCAAGAATTTTTGTCACGTCCACAAAGAGTGGATTTTATACAAAAAACAGTTCTCTTTCACACCATATAAATAAAATTATCCCTTCTTGTCCTTGTTTTCGAGGTATAAGACCTTAAATAGGAAAGTGAATGGAATTATTATCTAAAAAAGCCTTATGTTTAAGGTGCTCCAGGGTCTAGTCCAGAATTTTTGTCACGTCCACAAATGTTATGTTTTATACAAAAAACAGTTTTCTTTCACCTCATATAAATAAAAGTATCTTTTCTCGTCCTTATTTTCGAGATATAAGGCCTTACAAACCGAAATGAGTAGTATTATAATCTATAATAGCCTTATTTTTAAGGTGCTCCAGCGTCTTTTCCAGAATTTTTGTCACTTCCACAAATGGTGGGGTTTATACAAAAAACCGTTTTATTTCAACCCATATATATAAAAGTATGTTTCTCGTCCTTGATCTCGAGATATAAGTGCTTAAAAAGGGGGATGAATGGTTTTACCTTTTAAATTAGCCTTATGTTTATACTTAATCAGCGCCTGGATTCAAATTCTAATCAAAATTGTTAGAGCCAACTTTGAGAATTGATTTTTACTTATTTCAATATTTATCAAACAATTCTTAACTTAGTGTTTAAAAGGACACACATACGGATGGCATTGTAAAAACCAATTTTTAGGGATAATTATATATGTTATTAAACAAGCACTAGCATTTTGCACAAGTAAGTTATTAATTCTTGTCCACGCCCTACGCTAAATACTATTTATATAACGCATTTTTATTCAGGCAGGCTGTTCTTTAACTTGTGTATTTTATTTTTTAATACTGCAAGACGTTGAGTTGTCATAAACCTCACGCGGCACTTCCTCCCTCACTTTTTTCTATCCTTATCTCACCCCACCTTTCATGATTTATTCTTTCTTGGTCATTTACCATCTGTTATCGAAACTACCGTTCTAGAAATAATTTAAAGCGTTTTTTTATGTTTCCTAATCTCAANTAATGTTTCCGCATTTCCTTTGTTAATTGTTAATTGAGGAAGAGGGTTTATTACAGATGTGTAATAACCAACTAAGTGGGCAGTTGGGTGTACTTTGATTGTTTCCCAATCTCCCTCCACGCCAATTCGTATGTATTTAAAAAAATCAACCTTCTTCATCCCTGACTCATTAGTGTAATCAAAATGCAAATAACAGATAAGAAACGTAGCTTTTAAAAAAAATATTAAACATGGAGTACATGGACTTGACTGAACGTTCCTGTACTGTTGGACGACCTAAAACCTAATACGCACTTGGAAAAATTATTTGCAAACATGTTGCTTTAATTTCCTAAATAATTTTTTTGCGTTTTCGGAAAAAGTTTGCGAACTGTTTGCAAACATTTTGTCGTGTTTCTTTTGTATTTCCCAAAGAGGAAACAATAATTCTGATCATTTATTTCAAATTAGCTATAAGAAACAAAGTTTGCGTGTCTGGACGTCTTTGACAACATTGTTGACCGTAAACTACGACCCTCCTCGGTGGCCGCGAGGTCATACACACTACTCTTGTAGTAGGCTAGACTGCCGATAACGGGGAGATCGAGGTTCGAGATTCGTTCGGGTGTACTGAGGATTTGCCCCCCCCCCCTCCCCCCAATATGGTTCAACAGTTCCTCCACGCAAATGCGGGTACACTTCTTATAAATATAACCTTCCTAATCCAAAAAACTATGAGCGTAATTAGTAAATAAGCTAGAGTAGTTCTAATGACCTTGTCCAATGCTTATGGGGTTGCAACACTTCCTCTTTCTCCTCGCTCTCAAACATTGACCAATGAGTGAACTGGTGTTTTTACAACCCAGGGCCTGCTGAGTACTTATCGCAAGCAAAGTAGTGGGACAACTATTGAAAAATATATATAAAAACACAATTATTGTTTATTAGGATAGTTTAGTATACAGTAGCTACATGGCTTCTTTGGTGCTGACTGACAGCTCACAGCTGACTTCTGACAGTCAACATTTAGGTATATTCCTAAATGTTGACTGTCAAAAGTGAACAGCTGCTAAACACGTTATGTGTTTTGCAGATCATCTAGTTCGGCGTAGGGATACGTAATTTGGTCTGGTAACTTTTTAAAGCTGTCAGTTGTCAGTCAGCACCAATGAAGCCATGGGGCCACTTCAGTTTAAGTAGCAAAAAATTAATGCATATAATATTTGTAAAGTAGTATATGCAACCATCTTTAATTTATACACTAGTTAAATACATATTGAATTATCTTAATGAATTCTAGGCACATGTATCACCATCTATTCGGAGAGCATAACTACCCCCATTTTTAGAGTATACACAGGTCGAGTGAGGATGGGGAGGTGGGTGAACAGGGGCTACTTTAACTGTGGAAGACAGTGTTTGGGTATTTTCTTTTATATAAACTATGTATGTGGTTTTAACCATGTTGTTTTTAAGTCTATAATTTTTTGCAGCTTACTTTATCTGATTATTAGTCATTGGGATTTAATATAATTATACATCAAAGAACCCCAAAAGTTATGAGTGTAAATTTCACTATTTTAAAACGATTTAGCATAAAACAGTAAAATAAATATTATTTTCAGATAATGTTTGCAAAAGATATGTATGTGTACAGATCTTAGCAATAAAACAACTACGTAGCTATAGAGTATTAATAGAAGAACATCTCCCTTTTGTTACTGTTATCACAGTTTACGGATCTAAATACCTTCTGGGACATAAATTTCCAAATTATTGGCAGGCTCGTTTGTTTCCTAGCAGCATTGTGCGAAGTGCGTTAGTACTTAATAAATAGGTTTAGACCCCAGATCGTTGCAACGTGAGTTGGACAATCCACCTTATTCCTCTCACCAAGTTCTGATGGACGCTTGATCCATCTTCTACTTCATTTTACTCGTTTTATGTATTTTCTTTTGCTTTGCATATTGTTACCTGTGAGTCTGACTTCGTATCTCAGTCGGTAATGTGTCTTCTTACTGAGCTAAGGGTCCGGGTTCAATTCCCACCATGACCTCCAAAAAAAATTAATTGTTAAAAAATTGGGTTTTACCTTTCACAGTGATGAATTAACGGCAGGGGGCTGGTTTGGTGTGTTTTATACATTGTTCGGGTGTACATTTATGAAGTTAGAATGTGTATTAGGCTGTAAAGTTGGATATTAAAACAAAGATATGGATAAGCCGAAAGAGAAGGGGATTTTTGGAGTATGAGGGTGCGAAAGTTCCCGAGATAGCACACGAGTACAGGGAAATCATGAATGTTCGAGAACCACCGTGCTAGACTAGAAGCATCCATGCTCAAATATTTCCCGTAGAAGAATCCCTTGACCTTCTTGGACAACGGTAGTTAAGGGGCTTCGGCCCCTGAGACCCCTCTGCAGTTTTTAGAGTGAATTATACCTATCAGTTTTCTCAGAATATGTCGCTCATATTTTTGAGTATTTAATGTGTAGGTGACTTTCTGAACCGACTCAGTGTATATGCATACGTTTTACAAACTAGCTTAATCTTATAACAGACACAAAACCAAGTGCATTGAGCACTAATTAATCACTATGAAAGGGAAAGCCTAAATTTTACCAATGAAAAATATTCAAACCATACGGGGATTCGAGCCCGGGACCATCTAGATCAGTGGGGAGATGCGCTACTGACTGAGCTAAAGTGTAATGCCAGGGGTCGTCATGATGGGGGAGGGGTTAAGAAGTTTGAAAGTTGGGAGTTTTATGCTGGAGTTGGTAAATTATAGAAATTACTCTGTACTGTACTTGGATAAACCATTTTTTAATTTCCCAACTGTCAATCCCTACTCTTCAAAAAGTTCTCAACTACATAACTCATAAAACATTGAAAGGAGACACCTTCTGTTCTAGACTATATAGAAAGCGTAGTTATTCAAGTTGGATAGTATCGCCGTTGTCACTGCCTACTAGTTTTAAGACTACTAAACACTAGGTAATATTTTTAAGTTGTTCACTTGATAAAGCCTGGACGAGACGAAACTTGTTAGTTTTCCTACACACGTTACACAATGATGATGAATGTCAACTAAATAACACTTGCAACTTTAAAAAAACCCATCATTAACAAATAACTTAAAAAATACATTTGCTTAAAATCTTGATTCAAGACCCAATTATCACCTTAAATTTTACAATTTTCCTGGGGGAGAACCCCCTGCCCCTCTATAAACTGGAGGATATTCCACACCCCAGATCCCATAGTGTTCTCAAAGTTGCCCTTGTCACGTGGTAATTTTTCTAATTTCAGAACGCCTAGAGTGGGTAGATTAGCTGTATCTCTACTCCCCTCCCCCCAAATATATTTCGTGAGACGCCCTTAATAATACCCACATTAAATAAATGCATGCCTTCACAACACATCACACTAATAATTTGTTATAATTACCTGTCAGTTTTTTTCCTCTCAAGTCACATGCTAGATAATTTCATTCAGCCCATCTGCCAAGTATAGAAATCTCACCCGTGAGTTGTCGAGTGTTAAGTGCCGTCAGTACAGTACGAAATGTGCAGGCCCATCAACAATTTCTGGGCATTCCACGGGTTCCTAAAGTGGGCGTAAAACAGGTGTGTGCTTGCTTTCGACCACCAGCGATTGCATTGTGCTGACAAATGTATTCTAGTCTTGTCGCCCTCAAATGATTTAAAAACCTGCTTCGATTTCCGGTCTACGAACTCGCACATTCATGTGAATAATACTAGGAAGCAGGGGTGCTCAATCTGCCGCTTGGGTAAGGCTGTGACTTGTAAAACTGGCCTAGGGGTAGGTAAAGCTTGCATTATGGTCCCCCAACAATTAATTACCTCATACATTTGGTGAGGATCATGCAGAGCAGTGGTTCCTAACCTGAGGGGCGCGGCCTCCTGGGAAGATGTGAAGCACTTCCTGGTGGGCTGGAACAATTTGGAAATAACGTTAAAAATCTGTTAAGAATATTGAAGACATTTTTTATTCCAATTAATTTTTCGTGTAGTATTGGCAACACCTGTGGTACCTTAAACTAGCGCCTAACAGCTCTGTATTAGATTAATATAGTTTAAAGGCCATCAATCTGAATACACGGCAGAACCAGGTTCCACGACTATGCAGGGTTTCTTTTTACACCTATAACTATAATTCCTATCAAGTGTGATCAATCCGCAGATTCAAATATAGAAACTGTGGCGACTTAAACATGGCGGTATTGTAGAGGAGTAATATCTAACTTTAAACACATATAAATCGATAATAACGGCAGACCCAGGTTCCACACTTATGCATGGTCATTATAGATATATAGCGCTATGATCCCTATTGATATTCTGTTTTTCTTGTTACATTTTGCACATTCAAGTCATTTTGTTTTAGGAAGGTTGGGGGCAGTATTAATCAAAGTATTTTACCTGTACAGACCATGAAATGTTTTACGAAACAAACTGTGCCAAAACACATACATTTATAACATGTATTATAAACATTTTTTAAAAAGAAAGCTCAAAGCTTTATCCACCCTAATGCACGCTTTACTTACAACATACACCACCTTAATTGAATTTACTAGCCATGCAGCCACACCATACTATCTAAGAACATCCCATAACAAACTCCAATTCATTCAATCGTACGCTTTTTCCAGATCAACAAATGCAAAATACATTTTCTTTCTTACTGCCATACATTTTTCAATCACTTGTTGCAGCGCAAATATCTGAGCCATGCAACCTCTACCTGGCATGAAACAACATTGCACACCCCAAATCTTGCCTGCAGTTCTTTCATGCACTCTTTCAATAATTAAAACTCTCCAAAAAGCTTTTACTGGAATACACAACAAACTAATTGTCCTATAATTCTTACAGTC
>CABFOV010003509.1:0-24317 GCA_902141375.1 Timema poppense
TTAAACTGTAGGTCCTTCATTTCATCTCACAATCACCCTACCATTACACATTAGCGTAAGTGCGTATAACCCAAATGGGTAGAAAGACGCGGTGCTAATAATAATAATAGAGTTTGATATCTAGAAAAATTCCATATCAAGGAAATATAAGACCACCTAGTGTATGAACTAAAACAATTCACATGAATAAAATTAAAAACCCGCCTCTGTGGACACGCAGAATAGGGCGCAAACCTCGGATAGTCTTAATCAACGGTGACGAGAAGGTTTGGATTCGAGTCTAGCTAGATGTATTGAAGGTACTTTTTTTCCTAAATCATTTCCCAACCAGTATGCCCAAAAATTCGTTCACATTTCTTCTTAATTGTACTTTATTCCTACATAAGTGTGAATATGTGGATATCCTGGATGTGTAGTAAGATGTGATGCACAGAAAAGTATAACGTAGGCACAGTATCTTATGTATGTATGTTATCTGTGTATATATTTATTACTATTTCGTAGAGTAGTCTAAATCGGTGAAACATGAATTAAAATATTTAAAGCAATTTTCAAAATTATAATTGATTCACCTTTCTTGATTTGGGTAAAATTTAATAAATGTTAGCATTTATTTTATTAAGCCCTTGACATCAAATAAAACATTTAGCAATTTAAAAAAATTATAATTTATATACTTAATGAGTAGTTCATATTATAACATAAAAGTAAGCTTTAACAAATAAAGGAATTTTTAATTAATGATATTAAAAAAATTTCATAATTTAAATTATTATTATCAAAAAATGTGTTCTGGTCTACTTATAAAAATATGAATAGGGTTTTAAGTCACAAATACTATCATATTTTTCAGTTTAATGGCATATAATTAAATTATATTTTGTATAATGTTTTACATGCCACTTTTTTACTTTTATTTAATGTTTTTATTGAAAGTCAAAGAAATATGTAGACAAAACTTCTAAAAATCCTTGAATATTAATTTTGAATTAACTTTCTAATTTAAATTATGTTTAGTAGTTGTAACTTAGGAAGAAAAAACCTGCCAAAAACGAAAAATATTTTTCATTTAAAAATAACTCTTTCCGTTAGACAGTTACAAAGTAATTATTTAGATGAAAGGGAAAAGAGAATTATATAACTTTCTACCTCCTTTGAAAAATTACTAATATTTTAAAGTTGATTTAATAATTAGAGAAAAAATAAAAGCTTTCTTGTTTTTCAAAATTCCGGTCTTATTTAAAGGTACCGTAGACGATGAAATGTTTATCTCTTTTCCACCGCATCTTACTAACAGTATAACCTATACGCATTTAATTAGAGTAATCTCAGATAAATAAGGAAAGTAGAATGTATAGAGTTTCTTTCCATATTTGCATGTAGGTAGAGTATGAAACCATTTTCGGAAAACCACCCCCCGGACATTTTGTCAATGGTCGAACTATAACCTCTCCATCACTGGAAAATCAGACCAGTTGTCGTTGGGGGTTTAGTCCACTTCCCTAAGTATACGGATTATTCATGTATAAATTGCTATTTTAAACCAATCACTTAAAATTCTTCCATAAACAATAAAGTTAAGTATGTATCCGCTGCTTTTGCAATTTGTGATAGAGATAACGTTTGGCTCGGTGTGTAAAACAGTTTATTGCATCAATTGCAGTCAGTATCACATTAACTGCACTATCGTTTACTACTTCTAAACCAATAAAAGATTTAACGTAGCCTATACCTTATCAGCGAATTGAACAACCACTTTGAGAGTATTATAAACGATTATTTAGAGTAGCCAACTTTGACAAAAGCTATCTTTCAGTCCTCGGAATTGACACATTCTCATTTGTCGGCACGCAGATTAAATGCCAAACTATACTAGTTTATTATGTAAAAGATGAGGAGATGACGGTTCAACTTTTGGCTCGACGTAATGAGGTAGTTTTAACTAAATGGTTTTTAAACCTCCCTTCACGTGAATCCTACAAACTTTATCTAATGATCTCTACTCTACTATAGTTAAAATGTGTATTGTCCGGATGGGTAGTAATAAATGTTGGAAAATAAATTAAAAACTTAATTTCATATGTTAAAAATATAACAGTTTTTATTATTATTTAGCACCACGTCTTACTACCCAATATAACTGTTGAACCTATCCCATATGATAGGTCAAGAACATTTCAAATCTAATAAAATGTTATTCATTTGGTGGACCAAATTTATGGTAGATAAAATATAAAACTTCTTTATATCTTACTATATATATATATAATATTATAAATGCGAAAGTTTGTGTGTTTGTATGTTTGTTGCTCAATAACGCCAAAACTGCTAAACGGATTCGAATGAAACTTGGTAGGTATGTAGAGTATGTCATTGAATAACATATAGGACTATTCCCAACCTTTGATTTTACATTAATTTTACAATACTTATGTTTAAATATTTTGCAGGTTAGAAGGTGCTGCCAGTCATTTGCTATTTTTATGATAAAAGTTCAATAGTATTTTTTCTTCATATGTTAGTAGAGTATGTCTTGGAACAACATTACATTAATTTTACAACACTAATGTTTAAATTTTTCGTATGTAAGAGGTAAGTGATTTTTTGTGATTTTAATTTCATTTTACTGGTAAATATGAATGTGATTATGATTAAAATATTAGTAACTTTATGTTATTTTACCCTATTATTTTTTAAAGAAAATAAAGTTATTTTCAAAACTAAAACTTACCCTCTTACCTATAAAATATTTCTACAGAACGAAAAGTTGAAATAAATTTTGCTGTTTTCACGTGTAAATACGAAGTCACATTTATGAAAAAGGTTCAATAGTATTTTTTGTGAGTTAGTTTTAGTTTTGAACTTTTCTTTACTAACTTTAAAAAGGTGAGGTAAAGTAAACTGGTTTCTTTTTAGGTGGTGTTCAATGACTTCCTCTGGTTTCTTTTTAGGTGTTGTTCAATGACTTCCTCAAATGAGAAGTTGTTTTTGTGATATATCCTCAAAAGTTGTTGAAAGATGCCGGGGAAACGTAAATCGAATTTGTCACAACGTTCGAATTAAGACAGAATGATTAAAGTGTCCAGGAGCCAGGAAACTTCAGCCCAAGCGGAGGCTAGAAGGCTTAAACAGACTCAACTTCAGGCAGCACGCAGAGCAACCGAAACTCCAGAGCAGTCAAAGCAACGACATCAACAGCACGCTGATTATCTGGCGTTCCAGCGAGCTTCCGAGGCTCAAGAAGAATCTCAAGTTCGGCGCGAGGAGAAAGCTCAGCGGCAGGCCAGCTTGAGAGCTGCTGAAACTCATTGAACAGACAGAGCAAAGACGTCAACAAAATGTTGCTCATATGATGTCTCAGCGAGCTGTCGAAACTATAGAGGAAGCCGATGCTCAAAGGCGTGCTGTTGCTGAAAGAGTGGCACTGCGGCGGCAAATCTTCAATAGGAACACGTGGAGCGTTTTTTAAGATGCCGCATTAGAATACGATGCAACTCTCGACTACGGCAGCCATAGGCTCATAAAAATTAAGAGGATGGACAAAGAATGTGGATTATGCGGAGCGATTGAAATGGGAGGAGGAAAATTCTGGGATGTGTTGTTCTGGTGGTAAAGTAAGTATTTATCGAATACAGGAGCCAGTACAAATATTAAAAGAACTTTTCTTATGTAAGAATGAAGAGTCACAACATTAGAAAATATAATAGTTGCTTCCACATGACGTCGTTCGGTGCGGATAGTGTCGTTTCCATGCCAGGACACTCAAGGACAAGTGTAAAGGACAAGTGTACCACAAAATCGGATCACTGCTCCCTGCGCTAAATACAGAGCCACAATTTTTACAGATATATTTCATGGGATATGAAGCAGCATAAACTGAAAGGCGCGTTAGCATTGTCCCAGGAGATGAAAGAAATACGTTACTAAAAATAAAGAGGATATCTAACGAACATAATATTTTAATTAAGGAATTAAAACCAGCATGGAGAATATGCCCGATGAGAGCTGCAAGGTGGTTATTCACCCTGACCGTGTTCCACGCGGGCAGCACGAGCGGTACAATGCGCCCACCACAAATGACGTAGCAGCAATCGTGGCGGGAAATGAACATACAACCAACAGGGACATCGTGCTACGCGTGTGGGATAACACGCTGTCCCACGTTGCTGACACACACAAGTTTTACGATGCCCTACAGTACCCAATCATTTTTGGGAAGGGCCATGAAGGATATCACTTTGAAATATCTCAAATTAATCCTCAAACTGGCCAGCATGTTCCAAACAAAAAAGTCTCCTCTATGGATTCTTATACATTTCATATCATGATTCGTCGAGACGATTTTAATTTAATTCTTCGCTGCAGGGGACTGTTACTTTTATTCCTGGTCGACAAGTGTGTGAATAATGAAATTGAACCCTTTAGGTTTATATCATTGAATCAAAGTAAGTTACGGGCGTAAAACTACTTGCATTTGCAAGATGCTGTGAGTAATGACGCGCATGTCAATCAGAATAATTTGGGACAGATAGTGATTCTTCCATCAAAATTTGTTAATAGCCCCATATATCTTCACATGTACACACAGGACGCATTTGCGTGTATCCGCCACTACGGCCGTCCAGACTTATTAATCACGTTGACGTGCAACCCCTCTTGGGAAGAGATAGCTAATAAACTTAAGCCTGGCCAGACAGCTACAGACCGCCACGACCTCATTGCCAGAGTGTTTAAAATAAAAGCAAGAATATTTGGCGAATCCCAATGCTTCATGTACTGGATAGAGCGGCATAATTGCGGCTTACCTCACGTCCATACTTTACTGTGGTTAAAAAAAATTACGGCCTAACTAATTATATCACATCATCAGAGCTGAAATTCCAGACCCACACAGCAACAAAACACTACACAACATAGTGGTCAAACATATGATCCATGGACCATGTGGTGCGCAAAACATGTCATCTCCGTGCCTTAAGGATGGTAAATGTGCAAAGAATTACCCCTGAGTGCTATTAAAAGACACGCAGACTAATGAAAATGGATACCCTCTCTACAGGCGTAGAGCAAGACAAGATGGAGGGCGCACAGCCATCATCAAACGCGGCGGCAATGACGTTTCGGTAGACAATAGATGGATAGTGCCTTATAATCCCCTGATCTCAAAAATATTTGATGCACATGTTAATGTGGAGTTTTGCAGCTCAGTCCCAGGCTATCAAATACATTTGCAAATATATCAAAAAAGGCAGTGATCTGGCAATTTTTCACGTTCGGCAAGCAGGCAATGTGAACATTGATCCTAGGAATGAAGTGTAAACGTTCAGGACTGGCAGCAATGAGGCAGTGTGGTGGATATTGGGCTTACCATTGCACGAGAGACATCCCACTGTAGTCCACCTGCCCAATGGTGAGCGCGTTTACTTCAATGAGCAAAATATTGGTGAAAGAATCACGTCACCCCCTAGAATGACATTGACGGCATTCTTCCACCAATTATTGTGGGTGAAGCCGCGATGGGTAAAAGCTAGTATGACATAACTTCTTTTTATATATAATTTCTTTATACAAATAGCTATCTACAGCTAGGATATAATTTCTCACTATAGAATATATTAAAACTATGTATGTCTGCTCAAGCTAGTAGTAGACTATTCTCAACTAATTCTCTGCAAACACAGCATATATGTTCTAATATGTTATTAATGTACCTTACACTTAACATAACTTGATCTAAGGTCTGAAATTAAGGATAGTTTAGAAGAACGCGCATGAGATGGCATATAAATCAAACATAAACACGATATTGAAAACTATCCTAAATGCTTTCAACCAGGACTCGAGGACCAAACTTCCAGCGATTCCTGGTTGTTGACCGAGAGAAGCTAGGTTTTGTGTGACTGGACCGTTTGATTATTTAGTCCATCTGTCTTCCGGATCATCATGATAACTATCAAAATATTGGCCCAAATTTAACTAAATTTGGCAGGGGCATCCTTTGTATCTAGGCCGAAATAAGGATGTACTGTATATGATTTTTAAATCTCCCTATATATTTCAATATGGTGACCGCTCAAAATATTTTTGGTTTAGTAGCGCATCCCAGGGATTTGAATTTATAATCGATTGAATACCTAAGACATTTTATTTTTAAATTTGATACATTAAACCACGGAAGCTATGGTTCTTTTCTATGAATATAATGTACTATTGAAATTATCCCAAAGGAAAAATATTTACTTCAAATCCAAGAAGAAATAATTATAAGAAATACCAATGTAATAACCGTTTGGAAATAAAAGGCTTCATTTCTGGTCGATTAATGTTTGCCATTGGCATTTTTAGACATTAATTGCGAATGGAGATCTTTTTAATGATCCTCAAAATCTTGGAGGTGCAGTTTAATTAAAGACTCTATAGTTGATCATATACTCCGATTAACTTCAATGAAAGTGTGAAACTGCTTCTCAATTGAAGAGTTAAACATAAACAAAATATAGTTTTTGTACATTTTTTCGTTTTTTGGGGTCCCCCATGTGGATTTTCGGTCACCAAGTGTTCACGCACCCTTTTTGGTTCAGTGTTACCTGCTTGTTAAATTTAACTTCGAAGCTCTTCATGGCGTCGAGAATTTTTCGATTTTGTTCTTTTAGAAACCCCCCTCATAATGGGAGCCCCAAGAGAAGTTTTCATTCATCAAGTGTTTTCACACTTTATTGGGCTAGAGGCTACCTACCCGATAATTCTCAGTTTCCAGGATCTATTGGATTTTGAGAGTAGGTCTATTTCGACTTTGTTTTTCTGGAACAGAGCCCCCCACAACCTCATTTTGACAGACCCCTTTGGAATTTCCCATTACTAAGTATTGCTGTACTCTTTTGGATTACGGTGTACTTGTATGCAAAATGTCATGTTCTTTGATCTTCTGGGCTTCGAGGTTTTTAGACTTTGATATTTTGGCCCCTCCATAAAACCTACCCCTCCCAATTTCGTGGGTTCCCATGGGAATGTTTGATCAACATCTGTTCCTACACAAATTTTTTTGTTTCGGGCTACTTGCCTTTAAAATTTCAACTTCTTAGGTCTTCCGAGTTTAGAGATGTTTTCGGCTGGACAGAGAGAGTTAGTATATTATGGTGTTATCTTTGAATCCAAAGAGAAATCTCGGAACTACAGAAACAATAGCAAAATGTGGGGAGGAAGTGAGGCTTACTGTTCACAGATCTACAAATTACGATATTAATTAACCTAATTTCACGAGTATGAAATGTTGGCTCTCACCATGAAATGAAACAAATAAATCTAAAGGACTCCCTTGCAGTGCAGTGATATGCCACGTTTAAATATTTACGAGCCACTCACGTCGGTGCACGGTGCGTCGTGCCTCTGCACAGAATGGTGGCAAGGATCCTGTGGATATAATAAAATATGCTCAGATGAGAAGAGTCGTGGAGTGCCTCGCCCCTATGTCAGTGGGTCAGCATTGCAGCTCGTGATATGACAGCAGACGGAAGAAAATTTTGGCCTGGTTATTACGCTGTCATGTCTAAATTTTCGATAGATTGTAATTTAAAAAAAAGTTTGATACATTTTATTATTAATAGCACATAAAACCTTTCTTTGCTCTTTCTGAAGTATGACTTTCTTTGGCTAGGTGTATAAACCAAGATAATAAATTCCCCTCTCATTTCTCTCATCTAATTCTATTATAAATCCCGAAAAGGCGACGCTTAAGGGGATTTTTCTCTTCATAATTAGCTTAGTAACATAATAAAGATAAAATAACCCTTCCCTTGGCTAGCATAATTGAGTTAATTATTCTTGTTGGGAACAAAGATATTATATTTACGTGGGGAGAAAGAATATTTAGGAAAAACCATGATAAGAACGCCTAGCATCTTCTCCACCAACAAATCCGACTAAACGGGACTGATATATTTATGAATCAAATAGCCAAAGCTATTATCTATGCTTTTTAGGGAGGAATACTCCCTCTAGATATCATATTTTGAATATTGAAAAATAACACCTGGATAGGTCAATGGTAAGAGCATAGACGTACTAAGCGAAAGGTCCCGGTTTCAATTCCCGTATTCATGTGTCATTTTTCAATTTTCAAAATATGTTACATTTATCTTGTGCTCACTGTTGAGGGTAGTTTTAATTCTTATACTAGACTCAATTAATTCAATATTTGCCACTTTTTGATCGATGTTCATTAATTTGGCACAGATAGGAAAATATAAACTATAGATCAACCTAACACTAATAAAATGAATTCAAATTTTAAATAAAGAAAAAGTTAATTATATTTGATTATATATTTAAAGTAGCTTATACCCCACTTGTCCTGTTTAACTCTATCAATATTTCAAACATTTTAAAACTGTGTCATATGAGTTTTTATGATTAGATTTTTGAAAAATATCAGTAATGTGTAAATAAACTATTATTTAACAAAAAATAAACTTTATAGCTTAAGTAGGTTCTGGTCTGGCCATTAAAGTGGATATCAGGATTATAATCTCTAAAAATAAGGGAGCTTTTACTTATATTTCCTCCCAATTTCCTTTCAATAATATGCAGGTATATTTCCTTTAAATTCTCTTTAATATCCGACTTTATTAGTGTATTCAAAATTAGTATAGCTTGGTGGTGGTAAGATGTGGTGGCAATAAAATATAATCCAAGGTGTTATTATTATTATTATTATTATTATTATTAGCACCGCGTCTTACTAACCGTTCGGGTTATACGCACTTACGCTAATGTGTAATGGTAGGGTGATTGTGAGATGAAATGGAAGACCTACAATTTAACGTGGAATCCAAACCACGGTGGAGGCCTGGCATTCCTCACATTCACAAGGTGTCTTGTCAGAGGTGAAGGGAGGGTTTGATAATCAGATACATCTTTGCCGGGACCGAGGATTGAACCCCAGCCGCCAGCATAGAAGTCTGACACCTTACCCCTAGACCGCCAGGTCACCTTCAAGGTGTTAACATATCACATATTTTAAGTGTTTATTTTTGATTATATTGGTTCTTTTGTCAGTAATGTATGTTATATTTAAAACCTATATATTATTTTGACTAATTATTAAAACCTATGTCACGGAGAACTAACCAAGTCACAAATATTAGCCACACGATTAATCTGAGACCAGAAAATATTCAAAACTCTATTTTCTGTTCCACTTATGACAGAAAAATTTGAATGAGTAACCTTTTTAAGATCAGTAATCTTTTGGTTGATTTTATTTTTAACTGGAAGATATTTGATAGGCACCATGGTGCAGTCACTCGATATTTACTTTTAATAGGCCTACTCTAAATGTTTTGAGCCAAGTTCCCAGAGAAGAGCTATAATCAATTATAACTTTCGACTATCGAGAAGTTTTGAGATATCTGCTGGTGTATATTTTCCTAACCATCGTCGGAATTCCAATTCTATATCACCAGGTCTGATTTTTACCTGAAGCCATAACAACCTGAAGCCATAACAGATTCACTTGTGGCTGTCCAAAGTGTTCTGTACGTAAAATAGATGTATTTCCTATAGATTCATTGTTCAGCTCCTTTAAAACATATTGTAGATAAGTTTTAAATTTTTTATAACCTTTCTTTAATAATTCAATATGATATAAAATATACCTCATTTGAATATATCCAGTAGTTATCTAGTTATAAGTGAGCTTATAGGTACAGAAACTACACTTTCTAAGGATATGTAAACACATAACAACCAACTGATTTAAAATATTATTTCTCTTTGGATTCACTACTGAAATGTATTCTGTAAATACCCTTTGGATTTGACAATCGAGTTATACAGATAAATAATGAATTCTACATTCAATAAGAGATTTAATTATTGATCACGCGTTTTAAGACAAAATCTTTAGAAAGCTTCATTTCATACGATTTAATTCGATTTGATAAATAGTCTACTTTACCGATATAAGTCTACATAAAATAAAAAACTTCATCGAAAAAATTTAAGAAGTTTCATAAAGCTTAGACAACAGACTTTCAGATTGACTCTTGGTTTTATAATTAGTAGAGATATATCTATGACGACACAAAGTCATGTATTTGTATGCATTTATAAATCTAGACTTCTTAATTAAATATAATAATATTTTGATCACACTGTTTGTTTTATGAAAGCAAATGGTTTTCTGAATTTGAAGTAGAAAAATGTTGAGTGATTGCAAGTGATATACTTAACTCTTATGTTTATAAACTTAACACATAAATCTATTAAAAACAAAGCCATAATATTGGTCGATCTTATTAGGATTATTCTAATTTCTGTGCTTTCATCATCTTACTATCCATCTGGGCGATACGTATACATCGTAATTACGTAAATTGGGAAGATTTGTATGATTTAAAAGAAATTGACCTGCACTTTCACGGAGGGAAACTAGAATTATTATTATTATTATTATTATTAGCACCGCGTCTTACTACCCGTTCGGGTTATACGCACTTACGCTAATGTGTAGTGAATCTTTGCCGGGACCGAGGATCGAACCCCGGCCGCCAGCGTAGAAGTCTGACACCTTACCCCTAGACCGCCAGGTCACCGACGGGAAACTAGAAACTAGTTAGAATAAATCACCCTCAGTAAACCTAGAATGGATTTGATTCCAGACATTCCCATCACTGTAGTTTTTTTTAAATTTAATTACTATATAACTTTTTAAAGGAGGGTTGATGAACATTCATTACTCACTGAACCAATTAAATTTAGTAAGAAATAATCGGGTAATAAATTCTAGAAAATAAAGTAATACTGCTAGAGTATTTCTTTTAATCGTAAATATAACTTTATTAATTAATATCAGTTTTATTTTCGATCGTATACTTTAAATTTATGTATACATTTGATTGAAATAATATCGGAAAAATTTGAATTATTATGGATGATTTTCGCGTAGTATAAGGTTGCGTTAAGGGATCATCCATAAACCCCTTATCGCTTTTTTTCTTACCATTGTTGACCCTGTAGCAAATATGCTCCAAGTTAAACAAAATGGGCAAGTCAATCATAATACACTTACCCAATATCACCGACCAGTCTAGGTACCTCGAATAACAACACGTCTGGCCACATGAAAAACACGTGAACAACTGCTAGCGCTGAGCCTAGAGCCGCATCTCTCCGCTAGAGACCACAACTCTGCTCAATACCATCCAACAACAATAACGAGAACATACTAGAAAAGGATAGTAACTGCCAGACCTGGCCAGAAGAAAATAGACGTTTCTAGTGCCGCGCGCATTCCCCCTTCCTGTGTGTTTATCTCAGTGATCCCCACCATTGTTGTGATCCCGTCTCTATTGTTCGACGAGTGTGCACCATATAAAAGACCGTCCGTCAAGTAAGACACTACTCTTGGACTAGATTTGGACACTGTAGGACGAAGCGGAGGCTTCAAGGACATATAGATATAATGTAAGTAGAAATTCATTTTTGGCGTAAATAAGATATTGTAACTATTCAAAATTCTCTTTTGGTCATTCTTTCATTTAAATATAATTATTGAAGCCTTGTATCAATCCTCGTTCTGTCGCAGAACATAATATCAAGTTAACTTTATTTAGTTCCCTTGTGAGTTGTGTGGTATTATGAGTTTAGTAAATATTAATGTGGGAATGTTCGTTTATAACATTATGTCAGAACTTTTCGAATGTTAGTAAATTTATGCGTTACGCTTGACAGTTATACATATCAAATTAACTTTATTTATCTCACTTGAGAATTGTGTTGTAATATGAGTTTAGTAAATATTTATGTGGGGAAGTTCTTTAAGAACATTAGGTCGAATTGTCAATGTTAGTAAAGCTATGCGTTACGCTTGTCAGTGATAAATATAAAATTAACTTTAGTTATCGTACTTGTGAGATGTGTCTCATGATTAGCTAAGTAAAGATTTACTTAGGAAGGTTCGGTAACTAGATTATACCTGTACATTTAAAATTTAGTTACGTTATTTATGTTACTTATGTATAAACAATGAACTTTAAACCTTTTAACTAATATGTTGTATTTTCGCAACTAGTGCAGAAATGTGTTATATAGGAGAAATCATCTATAATAATAGATAATTTCATACTCAAATTTAATAATGCTATGCATTGATACTAAATATTTTCCATAGTAGCTAATAAAAAAAACAAAAAAAGGAAAAGAGTAAATGTTTATGGAATATTTTGCTTTTGGATAATATCGATAGTTATTGTTGTGCTTAGTCAAGGTCATTTACCGCTATTGTATCTATGAGGAACCATTTAAGATTATTCAAAATATATGCATGTACTTTAATAAAATTTGGCAGAAATTAAACCAAAATGCTCTTAAGACTTGAAATCTTTTACTATTGTATTTACGCCATGTTATTCCTAGGTTTAGAAATGTGTAATATCCAAACCCCTTTTTACAAAGTCCTCGACCTCTCCGTATAATATTAGGTATTCAGTGAAGGTGGACCGTATTTTTCCCGCTTCTACGAGTGAGTTGCGTGCGCTGGGGACATGTTGTGTACCAAGCATTTTTCACACACAAAAAAAGTTATTCACACTGCGCACTTCTATTAGTTGATTTTCCCCTTTTTATAATACAAGATTTTTTTTATATATGTATTTGAACCCCTCTAACTTTAGAGCTTGGATTACAACCCTCCCTCCACCATATAACACCAAGAATACATTTAGCCATACCCCTCCCTCCTCCCTTCCCTCATATAACACCAAGAATACGTTTAGCCATACCCCTCCCCCCTCTAACCTGTGTTACGTAATTTTTCACATAACGAGTGAGTGTTATTATTTCATGGGTAAGTTTTTGTGACACTAAAAGAGGGAGTGAGATTTAATACTATTCAGAACCAATTTTAAATCCTGAATACAAAACGATATCAAAGAACTTATAAGAATACTCTACTATTTTTAATTATACGCAAGTGCGTATAACCCGAACGTATAGTAAGACAATTTATATATTAGATGGATGGATGGCCTTCAAAGAAGAATGAACTTTACTGGAAAGGTGGTTTTGTATATAAATAGCACGGATCATATTCCAACCAATTACGTCGATTGTATCTTTGTGATGAAGATAGAAAAAAAAAGTTAGTTTACAAAAGAATAAAATGCATCAGATGCTTTTCTAGTTTCCATTAACGTGCATACTGAACAATTGAGTTCAACCTTTTGTCCAACACAATCGAGTTACTCGAATTTTGTTCTCAATTGTGCCCATCACTATAATAGGGACGCTTCTTTTCTTGAACTAGTGGACATTCACGTGAAATCCAACTGTCTTCAATCTCTCCATTATTATAGCAAATTACATGTCCATAAAATATTTCAAACAATAACCCGAAACCATCACCAAAGATGGCTACTCCACTTACATAAACCTTGTATTTTGGTGTATTCTTCCTAAAAACATTGCTTAGTGCATATCCAACATGCATCGGTGGACTTGCAGATTAAATGTCGGTGATCATCCAATCTGTATGCTGGTAGAATGGAAATCGAGGCTAGAATTAAGGCCGTGTGAACGCAAATGCGAGAACGTTTCTTTATAAGCCTACCTTCCTAATCCTACCCCACTAGCGTAATTCCCAAAACTGGTGGACAAAATAAGTTTTTTTTTATTAAAAACATACATTTTGTTTAAATAGTGTATATCCTAAAATAATAATAATGTGTTTACTTTGATACGTAATTGGATGCAATGAATGGGCCTGCGGACAAAGGCGTCATTTTCATCTTGTTTGGTTTTAAACTTATGGATAGGTTAGAGGTTCGATTTAAGGTCAGGTGGACCTATGTGTTTTTTCATTAAATGATTTCCAACTCGCTTCACGCAGAAGCAAATGCATTTAGTCATTAGTGTTAAAATGTGGATAGCTTGGACGAACACTAAGCCTCAGAGCAAAATAGTGATTAATCCATATTTTAGTTTTATCAAATATATTAATAAGCAGATCTATTTACAGTTGTATCTTGTAATCTTGGACTGACACACTAGCCTCCTTTTAAAATAAAAATTGAGATTGATGCGCTGAATTAAAAAACTGTTTATAATTATTTTATATATCTCTTTTCGTTGAGTTCCATAATTGTCTAGGAAATAATCAAGTGTTTTCACTTAAACCAATGACATAACGATGGTCAGGGCCCGTATTTTGGTGAAATATCTTCTTTTATTTGTACATGACTGACAATGCTCATTAATTATGGTTATAGAAACGATTTTTATAGGTCATACATTATTAAGAGTTAAAAAAAGATCATATCTTATTGTTTTGCGTAATTTTTTTATTTATTTCTAGGCATTTATTTATTATTAATAAGCTTAACGTATATTTTTAAATGTTACAGATATTCTATAAATGCATATATTATCAAACATAAATGTTTTCAACACACAGTTGTTGAAATGAGAAGATAGGGTTGTAAAATACACATCCCTGGTGAGACACTGCAATTAAGCTAATAAGGTTTGAGTAATGAGGGGATAGCAATTGATTCTGAAACAAATATTTGTAAATCATTATTATGTTTAGAAGATCGCAAGAGTTAAGTTGTTATGGACATTTAATATATATTCTATGACCAGTCGCCAGTTCATAGAGGATGGGAGTACACATTTAAATAATACGAGAGATGTTTACTATTTTATAGCTAATTAGTTTAATAACATGGAATATAAATACAATTATTTACAAAAGATGATACTTAATACCTGTTATCTGATCCTGGCTAAACTACTATAACTCCAATAAATTCTTAGATCCTGCAGAGATCTTTAGTTTGACAACATCCTCTGATGAAGTACTGGACACAACTGACCTGCTAGTCAGTCAGTTTGTCCCTGCATGAACTCTGGGTCATGAACTGGCCGTTCATCCCTAACTGGAGTTTACATGGTCAGTACAGAATACAATGTCTCAAGACTAGGAATGTAGTCGTGAGATAGGCGGCCGTCCTAGGTTGCAACAATTCCTAGTTTCAACTATGCACTTCTTTAGCTGCACATTCCTAATTTTTATTGTACACTCTGTTCAACATATTGTTGTATCCCAACAATGTTTTTAATTTCCATTTTTAAAGTATGGTTTTGACTTAGTTATGTGCATTTTTTTAGAAGATTTGTTCGTAAGGTTTGTTTTATGATCTTTGGTGGTAAAAGATCAGTCCTTAATGATAAAATTATCTTCATCCAACGATGACACAACTTAAACCAAAATAATAGTATATTGTGTTTAACGTAGGCCTACAGTAAGGTTCATTCTGATGGGCATGTCCATTCTTTTTATGACCATCAAGCCCGTGTTTCTGATTGTATTTAAGTTAAGACGCGTTCAAAATAAAAACTTTCACGTTTTAAGGAATATTTAAATATCGAATTGTTGTCAAGGCTTTCATCAAACCAAGGCATAGACACAAATCCAAGAAATAGCGGGTCAACCCCAAACGGTTCTAGTGGAAAATATGTTCTCTCGATGTGATTGGACGTAGATTCATAAGACAGACCAAGATAAAATTCACCTATTTCAACAGGCTCTCCTGTCATTCAAGTGTAGATTGCTCAACATGCTATACTCTCATTCGAGTATACCTTACTCATCTAGTTATACTCTCATTCATGTGCACCTTACTCATCCCGTTATACTCTCATTCGAGTATACCTTACTCATCTCGTTATACTCTCATTCGAGTATACCTTACTCATCTCGTTATACTCTCATTCGAGTATACCTTACTCATCTCGTTATACTCTCATTCGAGTATACCTTACTCATCTCGTTATACTCTCATTCGAGTATACCTTACTCATCTCGTTATACTCTCATTCGAGTATACCTTACTCATCTCGTTATACTCTCATTCGAGTATACCTTACTCATCTCGTTATACTCTCATTCGAGTATACCTTACTCATCTCGTTATACTCTCATTCGAGTATACCTTACTCATCTCGTTATACTCTCATTCGAGTATACCTTACTCATCTCGTTATACTCTCATTCGAGTATACCTTACTCATCTCGTTATACTCTCATTCGAGTATACCTTACTCATCTCGTTATACTCTCATTCGAGTATACCTTACTCATCTCGTTATACTCTCATTCGAGTATACCTTACTCATCTCGTTATACTCTCATTCGAGTATACCTTACTCATCTCGTTATACTCTCATTCGAGTATACCTTACTCATCTCGTTATACTCTCATTCATGTGCACCTTACTCAGCCCACTATACTCTCATTCGAGTATACCCTACTCATCCCGTTATACTCTAATTCAAGTATACTTTACTCATCTCGTTATACTCTCATTCTGGTATACCTTTCTCATCCCGTTATACTCTCATTCTGGTATACCTTTCTCATCCTGCTATACTCTCATTCATGTGTACCTTTCTCATCCCGCTATACTCTCATTCAAGTATACCTTTCTAATCATGCTATACTGACATTACCTTCTTATTCTGGCTATACTGCCATTTAAATGTAATTATATCAGTGCCAATAGTATGGCTTCTAAGCATCAATTGTATATCATATACCGGTAGGGTACGGGCTTTGTTGGGTAAAGTATAAATACATGTACTGTACAAAAATGTGCCTGCAACTAATATCGTAGAACACACTGTTGAAAAATCTTACATCATCAATACCCTATATCCTTAGAATTGGAATCATAAGAAGCTATTAATTAAATAATTCTATAAGTATTTTCGTGTTGATTTTAACTGTTCAAATGATACCTACTACTATTATTCTTTTCAATATCAAATTTCTTTAAATTTGATTTAAAAAGACTGATATTTAATGTCTAGTCTTGATCTTCTAAAAATCATTTTCTCAGTAACTCTTAGAAGCGTAGCATATATAGCTGTGTATATAGAGCAAACCCTAGATTTGCTGAGTTTAACTTCAACCACATAAGAAGAGACAAGATTAGATCGATATTTAAGGAGCCCCCCTATCTTAATACGCTTAGTTTGATCGTTTCACAACTTTTCTTAAATAAGTATTATTTAAATAATAGAAAATAGCCTTTTTGCTTAAAATCTTGATCAACACCAAGATACGAGTTTTAATCAAAATCATTAGAGCCATTTTTGAGAAAACATATTTTTTCTCTTTTCACCCTTTATTAAACTACTATTAATTTTAGGGTTAAACAGCCACACAGACTGACGGTATTGCAAAAACCACTTTTTATGGCTCGGAAATCATGAAAAGTTGACATCCATCAACATCTCGGGTTAGAATTCTTTTTACGTTCGCAATACTTGACTATTACTGTTCGAAAAGTTAAAAAATATATTTATTTGCTTTAAGCTTGAAAATTATTGATTTTTATAAAAATATGCTTAAAAAATATTTATATTATAAATATACCTACATATTTGAAATGATAAGTAATTTCATATCTCAAATAGTTTCAGAGATGTGATACAAAATTAGAATGTACGCATCAGACCGGAACAATTAAAGTCATTTTACCGAAAAAATGAGACTATCAATTTTTTAAATAATATTTGACAATACTTAGAAATGAAATTCAATCAAAATTGCTAGAGCCGATTTGAAACAAAAAAAACTTTTGATTTCTCTTTTTGCCCTTCAGCAAAATACCCTTAATTTTAGGTTTAAATATCCAATTCCAAAATATCCTCGGGACAACTCTATGAAAACCCTAGATAGCAAGTTTTAGCCCGATCAGTAAAATAGTTTAGCCTCTATTCCGAGGTACAGACAGACAGATATTCACAAACAACTATTTTGTATTCGGGGGGTCATGAAACGTTGAAATACATCAAAATGTCAAGTTAGATTTTTTTGATGATCACAATACATTCTCTACCCGTAAGATAGTGTGAAAGTAAAAAGGGTAAGAAGTTTTAAAAGGTTTAAAAGAAAAATTTAGATATAGAAAAAGAGCCAAAAAATGTTAAATTGTGAAAAAAGGGAAAAAAGTGTGAAAAGAAAATAAATACAATTTTTTGGCGTTTTGTAACCACTTTTAAGTTGCCATGTTTATCCTGTTTACCTCTTTTAATCTCCTTCAACTATTTTTTATAAATAGTTTAACCCTTTTTAACCTTTTTAACCACTGTAAACCGTTTACCCTCTAGGCCCATTTAACATGTTATGCCTATTTGCCATTTTGTAAATTTTAGCTCTTTTTAAATCTTTACCCATTTTATCCTTGACACATTTTGCCATTTTTATCAATTTAAAAGAAAAACTTATTTCATAAACTATCTTCATTTGACCGGAAGAAATATGTTAGGGTAAAAAGCTAAAAAAAAGGGTAAAAAATTGTTTAAAATAAATCAAATCAATTAAAAAAAGACAAGTAACAAGGCAAAAAGGTTTAAAACGGTAGTCAGTGAAAAGGTAAAAAATGTTAAAAAGGGCATATTGTAAATAAAATTAAATAAATTTTAAAAGTGAAAGGGGGTAAAAACCACACATAAAAGTGGTGTTCTATAAGAAATGTATCAATTTCAAGCTCTTCCGTTTACCGAGCTTAAATTTGGAAATTAAATATGATCATAAGTCATTCGGCTCTCCGGAAATATCTATTGACTTACATGTCAAAATGCTATTTTTTATCACATCAAAAATTGTTTTTAACATTAGTTTTAGGAATCTTGAGAGAACCCCCCTTTCCCTATTTACTGCTCCTCCGTTTTTAAATTAAAGGATCAGACTTTAATGGTTGATTTGGGTAGTTCTTATACTCGACTGGCAAATTTAATTCTTCTACCACACCGAAAGGTAATTTATTATTTTAATTTTGGGAATTAAAAAATAATAATTCTCCGGCTATTTTTCTAAATAGTTATTGGATTAGTCCCCTTAGATTCCTAGCAAATTTAATCTAACTCACCTAAATTTTTTTTTACCTAAACATCCTTCCGCCTTACCATTATTTTCTCCATTTAAAATCTAAACTAATCACATTACTTAATTAAGAACTTAACTTACTATTTCATATGAAATATATAGGAATTATGAATAATTAAAAAGGAATTAGGTTTTTGGCTTCATATTAACTTTGACTCTTAGGAGATACGTGGTTTTCATTACAGTCTTAGGCTGATTATTATGTGTGTTTCAGTACTTGCATGTTATAGCATTTGTGAACTTTTTTGTCATATTGTTAACATCACATCTTACTACCCATTCGAATTGTACGTCTATATACTAATTACGCTATTGGGGTAAGAATGAGGAAGGTAAAGTTTAGAGCAAGAGTACCCACATTTGAGTGGAGAGATATTGTGTGAAACCATTTAGAAAAAATCACCCTCAGGGCACCCGACCATGAACAAACGACGATTTCCCCGCCTTAGACCATGAGACCACCAAAGTAACGGGTGGTAAACACAATTTTAAGGAAATAATTGAAATAACTTTTATTGTCATTATCATCATCCAATTTCCAAGAACTCCTTAATTCATGCCCGCATATTTAACATAAATATAGAGATCGAACTGTCACCTTGCAGACAAGTTTGCAAATAATGACTGCCCGCTAGATTTTCTTCCCACCATGTCTTACTACCCGTCCAGTTTATAGAAGTTTAATTACGCTAAGGTGGTAGGTATGAGAAATGTAGGATTTAAAGGAAATATACCGGTATTTGCGTGAAGGGAGGGTGGAAACCATTTAGGAAAAACTACCCTTAATATATCCAACCGTGATTCGAGCCCTGACTAGACGAGTTCGATGTATAGTCCGCGTATCCAATGATGCAATGATTATTAGTTGGTAATCCAATGTACTCCGAGAGTTCCAGCGACTACTAACACATCCTTGTTAAATTCGAAAAAACAGGACACACTAACAAATCCTCTTTGAATGATAACGTTTTCACAAAGAGAGATCATATTTTGTATTATATGGAGTTAGGAAACACTAAAACCACATATAAAAAAAAATTGTTCGAATGATGAAAATAATTTCATTGAAAAAAAAAACTAAGCTAGCTGATCGCGCATGTTGAAAGAAAATAAAAATATTTTATATATGTGAGCTCAATACATGAAATAATAACTTTTAGCCTTTTTCAAAATAGAAGTAGCACATTTTGCTTTGTTTGTATGAAAAAAAAACACCTGCTCCTGACAATACTGATGTAGGCAGTATGGTGATCAAAGCTATCACGCATGTGTTATGTATATACAGGAGTAATTCATATGTAGGAGGTTTAGAGGATACAAACACTTGTTTTAACATTAATAACATAATACTATATTTATAGAATTATTTATAGGTATTCATATTATACTTCAAACATGGTAGCTGCAGATCCCATAACTTTAATTGTTTTATTGTCAAAAAAACTTGTTGAGCTTTTGACTGTATATTGGTATGAAAAAATATAGACAGGATCCATTGTTTTTCCCTGAAAAAAATGCATGTTTGTTACTAGAGTTAGGTAACTAATTAATTTCTCTAACCACACACTTTCATTTTATTTCACATTAGTTTTTACTGTCCCATACAGAGCAAGTATTTTAGTAGTGAACATTTTTCATACTCGCTTCGGTGGCGGCATAGTCCAACGCGCTAATCCCGTGTTGGACTAGACTGCCGAAGGCGGGGAGATCAGGTGCACTAAGGGTGGTTCGCCTAAAAGGTTTTACAATATACATCCATGCAAATGTGGGTGCATTCCCTTTAAATTAAGCCTTCCGAATCCCTAAACCATTAGAGTAATTTAGTACATAGGTGTAAAACTGAGCCTAAACTATTCTACCGATCAGGCTAAAACTTGGCATCTAGGGTTTTCATAGGGTTGCTCCAAGGGGATTTTGGAATTGGATATATAACCCTAAAATTAAAGGTATTTTACAAAAGGGCCAAAAGAGAGAAAAATCTATTTTATCAAAATTTGTTCTGATAATTTTGATTAAATTTCATTTCAAAATATTTAAGAATATTACAAAATAAATGGTTTCTCTCAATTTGTTGTAAAAATGATTCTAAGGGTTACGGTATGATGTTTAAATTCATATATTTTATCATATATCCCTATTTGAGATATGAAATTACTTATAATTGCAAATATGTAGGTCTATTTATAGTAAAAATATTTTATTTGAAACATATTTTTATAAACCAATAATTGTCAAGCTTTACGAAAAAGTATATACGAACACTTAAGGTGAAGTATTGAGACTGTCAAAAAGATCTAAGCGGGGATTTTGATTGATGTTGACTTTAAATGATCCACCGAACCCTAAAAAAGTAGTTTTTGAAATGCCGTCTGTAAAACCCTAAACTAAAGAATAGTTTAGTAAAGGTCAAAAAGAGAAAAAAACGTTTTTCTCAATATCGGTTCTAAATTATTATTATTATTATTATTATTATTATTATTATTATTAGCACCGCGTCTTACTAACCGTTCGGGTTGTACGCACTTACGCTAATGTGTAATGGTAGGGTGATTGTGAGATGAAATGAAGGACCTACAGTTTAACGTGGAATCCGAACCACGGTGGATACCTGGCATTCCTCACATTCACAAGATATCTTGTCAGAGGTGAAGGAAGGGTTTGGTAATCAATCGGTTCTAAAGATTTTGATTATAGTTCGAATATATAATCTTTGATTAAGATAATAAACAAAATGGCTATTTTGATTTTCCCATAAAAATTAATTTTAGGGTACTTTACAGAAGCGGAAATTTCCATGTCTCCTCAACTATTTGAGATACTAAATAACTCATCATTGCAAAATCGTAGCATTAATAAAAAAAAAATTATTTGAAATATATTTTCATAAAACCAATATAATTCTGATATATTGGCAAATCTGTAAATACCATTTTGTGAACTCTAGTTGTGAAGAGATACTACTTATGTTTTAACGCAATAATTCTATAGCGCCAGAGAGTATATATGTGTAAGTCTCTCAATAAGTTTATGTTCTTTTTACTTTAACCTTATAAGGGGAATATTTGTAAAGCAATGATTGATCTCTATCAGTTTATACTCAATAACCCATGTATACTTATTTATTGGTCTAAATGTATAAATGAGGAACTTAATAGCAATACGATGAATTGAAGGTGTAAAGTCCCTAATAAAATGTCGAAAATGTTTAACCAGAAATTAAAATTTGAATTTGAATTGTTGACCCTTGTGTAATTCTTTTTTATTGGTCCAAATATACAAATGAGGAAATTAATTCTTTAAAATAAATTATAAAATCTAAGACCAGGAGTCGAAAAAGTCTTACGTAAGTATAGTACAATAATTTTTGTTCAGGTTTGCTATTGTGTATTATTTCGTTTCACATAAGTCACGAGTTTTGAGTAAATATCTCTATCTTTAATAAATAGAGGGAGATAATCCATGTGGAGTTCCGTACTATTTATTTTTAATTTCCCAGGAAAGGACTACGTCAAATATTGCATAAAGGCATAGGCAACCCAGAAAAATATCACTCCAAAATATAATTCCTACAGTCATCCAATTTTTAGAAATTTTAGAGAGAGGGGCACTTCTAATAGATTATAGAGAAACATATCTTTTCAAAAAATATCTAAGTAAGCACAACTCTTAAGTATTTTTTGCGACACATAAATCTTTGACTTTTCTGGACGAGGATCTTTCCAAATATCTTCCTGAGGCATATAATATTTTTTTTAATTTTCAGGAAAAGACCATACTAAATGATTTCTAAAGGCATCCAAATATAATTAAATAACTGTAGGAAGACTGCACCAAATAACTTTAAGAGCTATACATTATTCAAAAAATATCCATCTACTCCTAATAATAGCTTTTAGATGCATCACATTTTCAAAAGTTAGCTGGTGGAAGACCACTTTAAGTATTTTTAAGGGGCATCATAATTCTAAAGGTTTCTGGAGGAAGAGCACTCCAAATATCTTCTAGAGGAATCTAATTATTTAAATGTCCAGGCAAGGGACACACTAACTTCTAGAAGTGTCAATTTATTTTTAATTTACTAAAGAAGTCCCACTCCAAATAACCTATAGGATCGTTCCAATTTCAAAATTTTTACTGTGGATTACAACTATAAATAGTTTATATAGGAGTCTAATTTTAAAACCGTCTCAGAGATGGACCATTTAAAATATCTTCTGGAAAAGTTATATTTTCAAATACTGGATAACGAAAGGGGGAATGGATCTCTGATTTAGCTTCGGAGTCCAAGCACCCTCAAAATACTTTATTTCTGCTAACTCACCACAACTACCTGGGACTCAGTGGAGACTATTTGATGGACTTGGTTCAAATTTGAGTGTTTGGTGTTGTATTGCCAAACATCAATTTCTTATATTTGCGATTTTAGTTGACCATTTATTTTATGAATACTTAAGTACTAAAGGCCCGTTGACACGGTGTTAGTGGACTAATGCAAGTTTAGTGGTATTAGTTTACTAACATGTTAGTTGTGTTGACACGCATTTTTCACTTGTATTAGTATCGCTTATAAAAACATGGCTGAAAATGAAGAGTGGTGATAACTGGTCTCTCTATTGGAGCCATTCTTTCTTATCACTGCGTCTCATTTCTCGTTCGGATAATTTATACACATATACTAATTATTTTACTTGACTTGTTAACTTATTTAGAATACATGTTAAATAAAATTAAACTCAAATAACGTCAATAAATCCCAATACAGCCAACCTTGGTAGGGCATGTTTTTTAATAGTTCTAACCTAGGCTTTTTCAACCCTGTTTTAAATGTTGGTATACTAATAACAAAATATATTGTTAAATTCTAGCTAGGCCTAAAATATTTTTTGAAGTTATACTTCTTTAGGCGCGTTATGAAAAAATGATAAGAGTGAAATTTTAAGATGCGCGCGCATCACTGTAACACAAAAGTAACAGGTTGAAGCTAAACTGCTCATTAAGTCTCGAGAAAAAAAAGCTACCAACCAAATAGAAATATAACCTCTGTTAGTCGCGCATGTTGGTACGCTCGTCGCCTCTTATCACTTTTTCATATATAATATTTATCCACATGTTTCTAGTTTCTACATTCACAACACGTGCTTTAGTTTCATACAAGTGCGAATTATATATGTGCTAATAAATTATATTCATTAGTGATTTAAATTGAATATTTTGATTAATATTATTTACTATTCGTAAATATTAGTGAAAAAAATTGTGCTTATAGACTTTTTCAAGTGCTCCAATATAATTGAGGTTAACTATCCGTATGTATTATTTATTGATATAAATTAAAATATTATTATTTAACATAATTAATACTAAATA
>CABFOV010003509.1:34272-64769 GCA_902141375.1 Timema poppense
AAGAAGAAAGTGAGGTGCAAAGGTTATCTTGGGTGATATGAATAGTATGATCAGTAAAGAAGAAAGTGAGGTGCAAAGGTTATCTTGGGTGATATGAATAGTATGATCAGTGAAGAAGAAAGTGAGGGGCAAAGGTTATCTTGGGTGATATGAATAGTATGATCAGTGAAGAAGAAAGTGAGGTGCAAAGGTTATCTTGGATGATATGAATAGTATGATCAGTAAAGAAGAAAGTGAGGTGCAAAGGTTATCTTGGGTGATAAATCTATCAAAGCAACCTATTGACAGGCCCGTAATGTATTCTGATTTATTTGTGACACCAGGATGACTACATACATAGATGCATCCATGCATACATGTATACACACATACATACATTATATGAACATACATATATACATTATATAAACATGCATACATACATTATATAAACATACATATATACATTATATAAACATGCATATATACATACATTACATAAACATGCATTAGATTTATATCATAGGGCATAGGCAAATATTTATAAATACAGAAGAGGAAGGAGAAAAACAACTATGTAAACAAATTATATATTTTTAACCTAATATCCTTGAAACAAACAATCGCCGTAATCTTTATAATAATTGTTGAACCATAAAGAAGTGTGTTGGTAGTTTTTGTAAAAAAAAGACAACTATTTTATTTATAGATATACAACCATGCACGCAATTAAGGGTTTTTATGGTGATGTAAACAAAGAATGAAAAGCCAAAAATTCACTGGGAAAATTGGGCTTTATTTGAAAATTACTCATTTTACCGACATCCTAGATACCTACCTAATCTTTAAAATGGTTGTCTTTTATCAAAATATGTTCAGCCATCTCTCCGTAATTTTTATAACTGGAGACTTGCTTATCAAATTATATATAAGATATGATAGAGAGAGGGAGAAAATATGATACTGAAAATGAAAGTGTGAGTGTGGTAAAATGAGTGTATAAGACAGACTGAGCAAGTGAGAGAGATTGAGTGAGTGTGAATGAGTAATAATGAGAGAGTATGTGTAAAGTCTGTTCACGGTAGGAATTGTTTTCTGAAAGGGCTTTTTCACTACCAACAATCTATTATATAGTAGGATATTGGTAGGAAAAAGGACCTTTCAAAGAGTAATTCCTACCGTGAATGGAGTATATCTGTTAGAGAGAACTGGGAAAAGTGGGAAAAAAGTGTATGTGAGAATGTTAGATAAAGAGTCTGTGTGAGAGAGAAAGTGTGTGTGAGAGAATGTGAGAGAGTGTATGGGAGAGAGTGTGCGTGGAAGAAGATTAGAGAGAGAGAGTAGGCTATATGCTGAAGATTGTCTGATAAAGTTTGTGAGTGAGTGTGTATGAGAAAGAGAGAGTGTGTGAGATATATCATGTAAGTGAAATTTTGGGGAAGAGACTGTAAGAGGTATTGTGTGAAGAGTTGTGAGAGACTTTGAGAGGGAAAGTTAGAGCAAGAGAAAGTATTAGAGAAGAAAGTTTGAGTGAGAAAGATAATGTTAGAGAGAAAGATTGAGAGCGAGAGTTAGGTAAAAAGAGAGATTGAAAGAGAGTATGAGACATATAAAAATAGTTTGAGTGAGAGAAAATACGAGAGAGAATGTTTGAGATAGAGTGAATGTGAGAGAAAGAGTAATTTTGAGAGAGTTTGAGAGTTAGTTTGAGACAGATAGAAGGAGTTTGAGACTGAAAAATAGACATAGAGGGTGTTTGAGAGAATGAGAGAGAAAGGTAAAATTTAGGAGTGTGTAAGATAAAGTTTGAGAAAGGCGTATAGTTTGAGAAAGAAAGAGAGTTCAGGAGAGAGTAAATGTGAAAGAGAATGTTTGATAAATATAATGTCTTAAAGATTGTTTAATAGTGTGTGTGATTGGAGAGAGTGGGAGAAAGAAGGATAGAAGATGTGTGAGAAAGTGTTCTAATAGAGTATGTGTGTGTATGAGAGGGAAGAGAGTGAGAGAGAGAAAGTTAATGTGAAAAGATAAATGAAACACACAAAACATTATTTTGAAATATCATCCTCTCAAAATTAAGTATTAGGATGGAAACACAATTGAACTTAATGTATTTGTATTGTGTTACTATTTGATAAAGTGAGTATAAAAACCCATTATTTGAAAAAAATGAATGCCCAAACCCATATTTAGATAAATAAATGGCTATTTTCATGCTTATAAAATTATATATAAGATAAGTATGCTCCAGATTCTACGGATTTTCAGAGATTTTCATTTCAATAGTTTGGATTTCAGTATTTTGTTTTCCTTTTGTAATTATTCAAGATATGTTTTAATTGTTTCAGTCTTATTCACAATTAGTTGATTTGTTTCATTGCTTATGTTTTGAGGGACCCATTGAAATACACCTACATTATCTTTGGTTTTATTTTTCTGCACATTTATAGAATATAGTATATCGCCCATGGACGTGCCTGACTTTGCAATTTTGGAGGACAAATTTATTTCCAAATCAGGGATATTAGAGGGAGGACACATATTATTTCCAGCTTTGGGAGGGGTACACATATTCGAACTATTATTGTCACTCTCTTTAATTAATACCGTACTTATATGTAGCTGAATCTAATATTACCCTTTAAATATTTAGTTTGACACTATCAGTTGAACATTGATATAAATTCAAGATTTTCACTACACTTCAAATTGGCTTATGAATAGGCCTACTTACAAGAGGGTTATTAAATTTATATTGAGTAGTTAACACTTAATTTAAGTGAGCGTTGACGTCGTCAAGCACATTACTTTTTTCATTAAGTAACGTACTATATGAATTTGTTTATGTAATAAAATAAATTATGTTCTTGTACAAAACATATTTATGTGTGTAATACAGCCACGTGATTTATAACATTTGAGAAATAATTTTTCTAAAGTATGTTTTAATGGGACATAGATAACTTAAAAATATATCTACCTTGCATGGTGAAATTATTCTTCTATACTACTATCCGCATTAATGAAGCAAGGTCATTTTATTTAATAAGGTTATTAAATGCATATGAGAAAGCTTGCAATTAAGTAAACTATTCAAACAAATCATCCATTTCAATATAAGAGGGGACGTTTCCAAAAACAAAAGTATTAGGGAGACTTTCCCATAAAGTAAAAATTTTGAAAAGGTCATGTCCCCCCAAATATATTTACCCACCATGAAATCACTTAATACTTATTTCGTCAATCTAATACTAGGCCTATATTCACAGGTAATATTTCCCCCTTCAATAACCTTTTCGGAGACCCCACAAATAAGGGGGGGTACAGCAGGCGATTTTAATTTGCTTTTCTTAGGAAAGAATAGCAGTTAGGCCTGAAGGTCTTGTTCATAATCATCAGGGGAAATAAATGTTCTGAGCGAACAAAATATGAATCAGGACTCCATTTTCCATCCCGATCAGAAGGGAATACATCTTCGTCTGACATTAGAATCTTTAGGGAAGTCATGGTGTATAGCACCATATACCTTAGTTGGATTAATTTTATTGCATACGACAATGGTACAACGCTTTTCCGGGATTTAAGTATCGTTACGACACTTTTTGTAACACTGCACGCATAAATAATAGGAAAGCTTGCTAAAAAAACACACGAACATTTACTATTAACAGGGACTTTGGTAGCATACTTGACATAAATAAGGAGCTAATAAATAGCACGACACCACACAGTCACATGTCCTGAACAAAAGCAAGCTCGGCTAGACCACGAGCCGATGTTACAGCAGTGATGTGTGCTAGGGTAAAACTGAATGACGGCCGATCAAGATAAACAAGTCTTAACATTTAAAATTTCTCAGTGGGAGGGAGTGGAATGGGGAGCTCAACATTTCCAAAACTAATACATTCCATTACTTCTCTGTAGAGTAAATAATTTATATTCGTTATGTAGGTACGGGAACCAATACAAATAAACATTTACATACTACTACTACTACTACTACTACTACTACTACTACTACTACTACTAATAATAATAATAATTTAAAATGGCACTCTGATAGATAGTGGTGATGGACAGAGGGGGGAAAAATTGAGATGAGATATAAAATAAATTGTTTGCAGATAGGTAGAGATAAATCAAATCCCAGATAACTAAAATAATATTAGACTAAATTTCTCAAAGTGAGTTTGGAAAAGGGGGTTGGTCAATGGGGAGTTAAAAATCTACAAAACTAATATAAACAACTACATTTCTGTGCAGTGTGGTTAAAAATTGAAATTTAACAGGCCGGTAAATGCACCACTCCAAATAACTATTAAGTCTGAACATTTTAAAATGGAAATCCATGAAATCATTGGGGAAGGGGAGGAAGAATTTAGTAAAAAACCTTTTAGGTGTAGTAGAAAATTGAAATTTGGCTGGCTAACTATAGATAACGATGTATTCTTAAAACTATATGTGTTTAAATGTGAGGTAGAGAAATGATGATTGGGGAGGACAGGGGGAAAATTTCAAAAACCAATAGAAAAAATTACTAACAGAACAATTTGTTTGATAAGCTAAGGTGTATACTTAAGTGATTATTTCAAATTAATTCATTTTTAAGTAGTAAATTCAAACTATTTATTTTGGTGTTCATTCCAACAATGCCTTCACGTAAAAGAGCCATTGTTATTGTGCTTGCAGTTGTGTCCTAGATGTAAGTATTTTTTCAACTATTTATATTTAGTTTATTAAATAGTAAGTGTAAACTATTTATTTTAGTGTTCATTTCAACAATGTATCCGCGTAATCGAGCAAATATTTATGCAAATACTGCAAATATTAAAATAAATATTTTGGTTCCTTCTTATAGAAAATACGAACAAAGTTCTTGACTCATACGTGTCTGAAATTGTGTTTTTGGCAGCTTAGATCAGACTTCCTCAAACTGCGAGGCGTGAAGGGACTTCAGGTGAGTTGCAGCATCCTTATAACTGTGAACTAATTTTTCACTTCCTTCGACACGCTAAATTATGATTGACTGTAAAAAATTAATATTTTATTTGACTTATGAAGCAATAAAATTAATTTTGATCTTTGCATCTACATACATTTGTATGAAAGTAATTTCTCAACAAGTATGATAATTTGAATTACAGAAATCGGCTGGCAGTGGAAAAAGGCCTTGCTTTGTGTGTTGTATAAACAGAAGTTGATCTCTGTGATAGGAGAAAAACTCATTCTTCCATACGACACGTACATATTTTCATGAATAATATATGTGTCATAAAATGTTAAGACAAACTTGATGTTTTATTAATGTTTTATAAAACTTTACTAGTCTATTCTTAATAAACTTCTATAAAGTTACTATCAGAAAATAAAGAAATCAATGAAATAATAAATGCCTTGTTTTTGTATTTTAACGTAAAAAAGTTATCGTCATTCCAAAAAAGTGAAGCTTAAATATTATTTTTAATGTTCATGTAAGGTTCAGGTGCATAGAGTTTGAGAAAACCTAGTTTAGATGATTCACTAGAAATAAATTAATTTACCCAACTTAATGTGAGTGAAGCCGTGGGCAAACTCGAGTAAGTTAATATATTTATAAAAAATTAATGGTGGATTAATTCACTTAACAAAATTAATTAAAAATAGACGCAGAAAAAAAGATAAAATATACTTTGGCACTGAAAAAAATTCTAAGTTCTAAATAATACAAATTTGTAACATGAAGTGGCCACATTTATATGCTAATTTCTCAAAACGGGTACGAGTACAAAACTTTTTATTTGTGGTACAATAAAGTATATAAACTGATACAAAACCTTGGCAATGCAAAAAGTTTAACATAAAAAGTGATACTACAGGTTAATGGACGTGCTGCTATACTTTGGGAAGTAGTAAATTGAGAAAAGACAACTGTATTTTGAAACGGTAGTATATAGCTACTATTTAACTAAACATTACACAACCCTCGCCATCTATTAGCATCACTAAAAGTCATAACGAATATTTCCGAAGACAATTAATTTCATTTGGCCTAAAAATTAACTTCGCAACAGGCATTTGGCATAAAGTCATTTGGACTAAAAGTTAAATTCACATAATTCGTTTGGCCTAAAGTCATTAGGCCTAAAGGTATTGGACCTACACCTTAGGCCAAATAACGGGTACCCCTCGCAGCTAGCAATGACAGATGGGTTACTTCGCTGCCGCTTCCTTTTGCCGACAGGGTACGGGGGAGTGGGCAATGGCCACTCTTTAGAACTACTTCAGGCACACGGGCCTAATGCAGAGGATGAAATGTCACTCAAGGAACTGCTATAGTTCGTCAATTATAATTATTTTGAAATTAAAGACTTTATCTGTATGTACTCAAGTTTTTTGTAGTGTCTTAGCAACGCGTCTTACCACCAGTTCGGGCTGAACGATTATACACTAATTACGATAGTGCATCAGAGATTGAAGAGGATTGTACGAATAGGAAGCCACCCGCCATTGAGTCTGGGAAAGTTGGTTGCAGTACAGAACTAAAATAAATACAAGATGATTAAGACGAGAGTAAATAAAGTATTCTGACATTGAACGTGTTGAAGGATTTCAAGACAGTTCTGAGATTATTGAATGTATGTGCTTTGTGAAACCTAATGTTGAAAAAACGCAGACTCTTGAGAAGGACACATTGAAAATATTATATAGAATATTATTTAGCAACCAAAAGCCCATAGCTGACTAATTAAATGTCAATTAATGCGTTTCAATATAATATATTCTGTTTGTTAAATTTTGTTTTGTTTCCCTATCCTTCTCATTTAAGGTTCAAGGGAAACACATATCAGTTTTAGTGAACCTCAGACCTATTAATCAAATATCTCGGTTCATATTGGTTCGCTATAAGATGATTTGACTGAATATTAAGCTCTTGATGCCCTAAACACAATGATGGAAGTCAGTGGAAGGAAGGACGAAGACGAGAAGATTCGGTGATTAGACTCCAAGTGGTTCACATCGTGCGAGTGATATTCTACGATAGAACTAGTGTCTCTTATCAATAAGAGCGAGGAGATTGACATCGAGAGTGGCTAAGCGAAGTGTGAACACACAAGCTTAATTTTGGAACTTACTCCAAATATTCAAAATTACCGGTGGATGGTGGCAGAAAGGTGAGCATATCAACAAGTGGTCGTACCACAGACGAATTAATACCATTAAGACAACTGACAAATCAAAACCAACAAAAACTGACTNGAGAGAGCTTAATGCCTTAGACTGCATGATTATTGAGAAGTGCAATTTTAAGGTCAATTAGCAAAGCAATTTTAAACTTTAAATAATTAGTCAAGGAAATTATTACGGTGTACAACATATACTTTTTTTTTACATACACAATGAGCCTGACACATTAGACATTGTGACTTTTTCCTATTTACAGTAAAAGTGTGGGTAAGTGACAGATAGCAAAAGTTTATCTGTATCCATTCACCAAACAATGTGATTGATGTCACTTTAGTCAATCAAAACAATTCTATTAGTTAAGTTTTCCTTTTACCCGTTATTCCATCTTCTGATAGCTCTCAGTTACCACCACTTATATGGCGAATGGACTTACATATTCGGTAGCTTAAGAATCAAGAATCATAGAAAGTGGGAAACCTTAGTTTTTATAAGTTTACTACACATATTGTGAGTCTGAAGTATTAAACTGTATGATTACTGGTGCGGAAGGATACCAAATGAAGGTCCATGAAACTCTTAAACTTTTTTTTACTATTTAGGGAAACCAGGGCATGTGCACTTAGCTTATTTTTACTTTTATCCTGCTAGCTATATAAAATGAAATGTTCTCGCTCTAGACATGGGGAGTTAAAAAAAAGTCATTAATATAGTGGAATTACTCCAAATACCCCAATAAATCATCATATTTTAAATTTCTAAGTGGAGTTTGGTGAAATGGGGGCTATATAAATTTCCAAAACTTATTTAAAAACTACTTCTCATTGTGGTATAAGATTTAAATTTAGCAGGCCACACCTAAGAGTTTGTGTGTCTGTCATGAGCATTATGTATCTACCTCACGCACAGGACAGAAATTTTAAAAATTACAGGCCCCTGTGCATGAACATGTGAACCTCTAATCTGTGATTTAATATAATTGAGTATATATTTAATTAATTACAAACGTTATACTATAAACTTTTCTCCCGTGCAACGATGGATAATTCAGCTAGTAGTTATTTAAATGTGTATTTAATAGCTTTTAGGTTTTCATTTCACTTGGTTTATCTTGATAGTTATTAATATTACCTATAATGATACATTTAAGGCCCTCTCTTGTAAGTTAAGCCATAATAAAACCAATAAAAGGAGATTTAGAACTTTTCAATATAAACGAAGGGTATGTTAATTTTATTAATATTGATTAAATTGACTGTTTAAAAAAAATTAGTAAAACTGTCATGTTTGGATATAAAATGTTATCGTTGATTATAAATGATAGGTAAGGTGCGTCGTATCAAGTTTCAAGAACCTTATAGAAAAAGGATAATTTAAAAAAAATCAAAGCTATTTATATGAAATCATACATATTTACAAACTTGTATGAATATTTAGGTATTTAACGTGATCTTTCTAAAGACAAGGCTAAGAGCCAAGATTATTAAGTTCATTCGAATGAGAACAAATGATTCTTAGAAGAATAGAGAATACTATGAAGGGAGTGAACTCTTGTTATTCGAATGAACTAATCCTGGTATTACTTATAAGGTAACATAAACAAGAACAGCCCTTAAACAATAATCTTTTAAACTAAAAAATAGTTACGAAATAATAGCTATGTCTTATGTCTATGTCTTACAAAGGTAAACAATTTTAACGAAATATGGCAGGAGCATTTTTTTAACCTGGACCGAACGACGTAGGTAATGTACATAGTTATATATATAATACTTATCCATTTCTATATGGTGGTCACTCGAAAGGTTTTTTAGTTCAATAGATTCTCAAGTGGTTTGAATTTAAAATTCTAAGAAATCAGCCTAGTACCTAAGTCGTACCTTTTAAAGGTTGACATATATTGCGAGGCTGACGTCTTAACCCACTTGGACAGTGGTTATTTTCTATTATTATTATTATGTAGGCCTAATATTGAATACGGTATTAATTTGTTTTCTGTATTACTTTATTATCAGGGAAACATACAACATTTTAAATCCAAGCAGAAATTGTAGGAGATTCTCAACTTTTGATCCAGCGAGCAATTTACTCCAAAGAGAACAGTAAGAACGATCAAAAACAGTCATAGCTATTCAAAGTTGTGTGTTGTGTCATGTTGTATTCGTCAAAAAGTTGACGTGTGTTTGTTTACTTAATGTAATATTTAAAAAATTTGAAAGTAGCTTTAAGATCGTATCAATTTACATATATTATTATTATAAGCACCGCGTCTTACTACCCGTTCGGGTTATACGCACTTACACTAATGTGTAAAGGTGATTGTGAGATGAAATGAAGGACCTACAGTTTAACGTGGAATCCGAACCACGGTGGAGACCTGGAATTCCTCACATTCAAATTTACATATAATTTCTATCTACCAAGAAGTGCTACACGTTATAGATCCACCCACAAACAAAAAATTGAGTGTAGTGGGGTATTGTTTAAGTGGAAAATGGTGAATAATCTATCATTCAACACAATAAGTCCAAATTACATGAATCAACAGTGTCTAAAAAAGCAAATTTTTAATGTAAATCACTCTGTTCTTTCCTATGACCTTGGTCCTGGACGTATATATTTAAAGGGATTAGGTCTACAAAATCACGTTACCAGTAAGTTAAATTTAACAAGGAGGGAACGAAGTCTAATGTTCACAGAACCACTTGTAATGAATGCTAATATACAATTGATGGTTAATTTTAACTATTACAATGTATGTCAAATAGCAAGTGTTTAAGTAATTTGATTTTTCATGAAAATACGAGCTATAGTTTATCTTTGGCCATCTCTAATTACTCGTTTGGGATATTCGCATGCATTTATTACGTTAATCGAATGGGAATGAAGGTAGAATTTTACAGTAATTGTAATAGCATGTTTATTTTCTAAAAAAAATATTTTTTTGTCTCGAGTGTTGAAATTTATTTCTCAATTAAAAAAATATGCTAAAATTTTGAAAGAACTAGTTCAAAATCCTTTACAGATGCTTGTTTCCATAGTGGGGCTAACCGCCTCCCCCACAACCCCCCTTTACTAGATGAGATTCATGTCACCGGGATGGCCTAGGGCAGGGATGACAAACATATGGCACGCGAGCCCCCAGTTGGCATACAAACACAATTTGGGTGACACGATGACATTAAAATAAATAACATTGAATACGACATTCTCAAAGTGTCATAAATTTTTGAAGTCAATAATATTTAGACAGCATTGTCATTGAATGCCATGTCACAATGAACTTCGGGATGTCAATTGCTAGAAATTATCCTGCTTCGTACTTAAGAGCATCTTGTTTTCTGTTGAGGACAATAATCTATGAACCAAACATGAATATTTTGGCTAGCAAAATACAACATAATTCAAACTAATATGGAACATATTATGTATGTTTTAAATTATATATATAGCTTATTTTTCACTGAGATGTCAATGTTTATAATTTAAGTTAGCTAAATTAATATTATCTAAGATATAACTTTGAACATTTAACTAACTATCCTTCTTTAAAATTTAAACCTAAATATTATAAAAATATTTATATTTAAATTTGCGCTATTCATTGCATTTCAAAATATTCACAAAGCTTTAATTTTTAAATTCTCATCAAAAACGTACTGGGAATAAGAGGTGGCACACTAAACTCTCAAAATTCAGATAGTTGTTGACTGGCACAGTGCCTGTAACAGTTTCGTCATCCCTGTCCTAGGGCAAAGAGACGCTAACGAGGCACGTCAGAACGGATGCACAAGAAAGTTCTCCGGTGACCATCCAGGCCCGAACGAAGAGGTGGGAAGGGGAGATAATGAATCAAAGCAGTGGACCGGAAGGCGTCGGTAACACGTTACAACTTCATTAACTTGTTCTAAAGATTCCTCTCTCCCTTCTCCTCAAGTTTTCTAGAGGGTGATCTGTTTAGTCGGCCCATGATAGTACTGGACACGACTATCCTTTTCTCAACCCCAAATACATTTTTGTTTATTACTCGAGTACGATCAATACGGTCCAGTGAATTAATTGTTTCAGGCGTTTAGTACAAGCAGACATTAGAGGAATGTCTGGACTTTAGTTTCTATGGTGACAGCGTACGCCCAGGGCCATATTATATTCTGCGTGGTAGCAAGGATTATCAGAGTAGTGAGTGAGAGAGAAGATAGAATATCTGGGGAAGAAGATACTTCTCCCTCGATCCTCTATTAGCAAGCATTTCAATAATTACTTTTATTGGCAGAGAAGAACTCTTATCCCTCTACAGTCTTCAGCAGAGGTGGGCAACATATTTTTCAATGTAGCCACAGTTGGGGCGAATGAAAAAGTGAAATTTACTACACCATGTAAAAATTGAGAAACAATGTTGTAGGAATTATCAAGTTACCAAAACCACATCAGGTAGAGTTTATTCTATTGTGAGAGTTGGCAAATTAAATTTGACACACTTTTATGGCAGATTCGCCACTTGTGGTGATTAGCAACAGGGCTGCACATCCCAGGTCTACAGTAATGAGGCGTTCCCCGTGTTAGGCTGCATTTGTATTTCCTGTGAATATTAACCAATTTACGCACCTTACATTTGTTGCAGTATTTATAATGGGAATGTCAGTTCTGAAGCTTGAAAGCCACTAAAATAAATCCTTAATTATTTACAATTAGGCTGTTACTAAAATATTTAAAGTGACGTTATCGTTTTTTTAAAAAGGTTACGCTGTGTCTCTAGCAATTACCTTTGATCTCAGAACAGCAACCTTTTGCGCGAAACATGGTACAAAATCCATTAGATTTTCTTTGCATGATTTATTTTAATACTATTAAATTTAAAATGTAAGGTTTTCAATTATATAGCGATAAGTATATAACTCTAACCTCCGTCTTGGCATTGGACGTATTTTAAATAATAAATCACTTCATAAATAATGCGAAATTTTGAACGTTTACAGCGTGTCTCAACGCTGAACTAGGCGGCTCCCTAAAATATGCTTTCATCGCTCTGCGCAAAGCCTTAATGAACACCGGGCTAGCCACATGGTCACACTAATGAGATAGGGGGAAGGAAATATAATATATAGGTAATGTTCCTGAACTTGCATAGAGGAAAAGTGGAAAAATATTCAGGAAAAATCCCCCTAAATATACCCGACTTTGATTCGAGCCCTAACCTCCCTGCCACCATCAAAAGGGACAAGATTATACAAATGCCATAGTTCTCGTTCCAACATGAGAGTATCTTTAAATTAAAAGTCAATTGAATGAACTGTGCGTATATTCTTACAAGCCGCATAGCTGTGTTTTCACCTCAGATGTATAATTACGTTTCAAGTAAAACTACAACTCAAATTAAAAGTCACTTATTCAATTTTAACTATTTAAATCTTAGTTCAAAAATTTGAAATTTCACTACCGTTATCATTGATATAATGTGTTAAATTTCATCATATTTTCTGATTTTTTAAAATTATTTACGATATTTAACTTGCATTTTCTGAGCCGACTGAATACATTAGCACACGACTTATAAACTAACTTCATAAATTAATTTATTGAATATCCCTTAATGAGTCAATATTAAATAAATAATGTATACCCAGGCTCCCTTGGTTCGAAACTCCCAAGAAAATAAATCTTAACGTTAATGTGGCTTTACTCTTAATTAAGTCTTACAGCCCGTTCAAGCTATCTACATTAATTAAACTATTGATATAGGGATGAACGAATGTTAAATTTAATGAAAGTGTACCCGAATTCACGCGGAATATATTGGGAAACCATTTAGGGGAAAAAAATCCTCGGTACAATAGGCTGGGATTAAAACCCTAACCTCCCCGTTACTGACAAACCATATTAAACATGCTTGCCATTTAGACTACGCGCCCACCAGTGTGGGTATGAGCTGTTAATTTAAAAAATACGTTAATGTGGCTTTACTCTTAATTAAGTCTTACAGCCCGTTCAAGCTATCTACATTAATTAAACTATTGATATAGGGATGATGAATGTTAAATTTAATCAAAGTGTACCCGAATTCGCGCGGAATATATTGGGAAACCATTTATGGAAAAAAAATCCTCGGTACAATAGGCTGGGAATAAAACCCTAACCTCCCCGTTACTGACAAACCATATTAAACAAGCTTGCCATTTAGACTACGCGCCCACCAGTGTGGGTATGAGCTGTTAATTTGAAAAATATTTGTAGTTTTACTGAAACAATCAAATGAAAAGTGGTAAGCACATCCCTAACGTTAGAGATAGTTTAAATGATAGCCTCACGGATTGTTGAATTGTATTGCTGGTGTTCAATCTCAAACTGGTGTATTTTGATAACCCCTCTTATTTATCATCCTTTCCCTCCCGAGCCCCATAGAAACACGGAAAACAAGGTGTTTTATATTTATATCTCCAAGCAAATTCTAGCGCATTTTCTTAAATCAACCCTACGTTTGTTTGCTGAAACATTGTAGTTATAACCAGTACTGCCATTATACGACAGTAGGCTTGATCTCATTGCCCAAAGGTAAAAAAAGGCAGCTATCTTAATCAGAACACTTTTTGGGAGTGACCATTTCTGACATATATAAAGAGTTGGATTAGAAGTTGTCTGCAAATTTATTTATGATACAATTTTATTTTATAATTTAATTGTTACATATACACTTCCGGTAATACTGGTTGTTTACTTGTTACTGGGTGTGAGTTACAGCTTAGTTTATTCTTCGAAGGCAGGGTGGCAAACATTTGCACTTGAGGAGTGTAAATAACTAGCCTAAATAATGCTGGCAAATCAATAAATATGTATCTTATTAGTGGTTAAATAAAATATTGACAAAACCTTTAATGACTATAGGGGTTTTTCCTTACAAAAATCAACCCCACGTTTGTTTGCTGAAACATTGTAGTTATAACCAGTACTGCCATTGTACGATAGTAGGCTTGATCTCATTGCCCAAAGGTAAAAAAGGCAGCTATCTTAATCAGAACACTTTTTGGGAGTGACCATTTCTGACATATATAAAGAGTTGGATTAATAGTTGTCTGCAAATTTATTTATGATACAATTTTATTTTAAAATTTAATTTTTATATATACACTTCCGGTAATACTGGTTGTTTACTTGTTACTGGGTGTGAGTTACAGCTTAGTTTGTTCTTCGAAGGCAGGGTGGCAAACATTTGCACTTGAGGAGTGTAAATATCTAGCCTAAATAATGCTGTCAAATCAATAAATATGTATCTTATTAGTGGTTAAATAAAATATTGACAAAACCTTTAATGACTATAGGGGTTTTTCCTTACAATTTAAGGATTCACTCAAGTCAAACACAGGCATAGAAGACCGTAAAGTCGAATACGGTTTTAGGAAACATGGATCTCTTATACATGTTTAGGAGACCCTGAAATCGAATACAGGTTTAACAGACCCTGAAGTTGAGCAAATGTTTCGAATACCCTGAAGTCTAAAACAGATTAAGGAGACTTTGAACTAGAATACACGTTTAGGAGACCCTGAAGTTGAATGGAGTTTTAGGAAACTCTGAGCTCGAATACATGTTAAGAAGACTTTGAGGTTGGATGCAATCTTAGAAGACTCTGGAGTATAAAACCTGTTTTGTAGATTCTGTACTTGAATACAGGTTTCGGAGATCCTGGTTTGATTCCCGATACATAACATGTGAGTGACAGGGTTAGATAATCTAGTTAGATCGTTTAGTGATGTATTTATAAATAACTTACCTGAATACAAAAAATTGATCCACAATATTTATGTTTTCTTTTTCGTATATTTTTTCTTTATAAATATGCACCCTGCTTACTCTGAAAGATAAGCCTAACATACTTACTCGGTGTGGTTCCACTATGGTTCAACTTGTAAGCTAAGGCCATGCATGGTACAGTCTGTCAATGTAGGACTGCTACCTTTCTGTGCGAAGGAAGTATAGAAAATGTAAAAAAAAAGCTCCTTCCTCGACAAATAGACGCTGATAGAAATGGTTCGTAGAAGCGCCGAGTTGTCTTAGGTGTTACACGCGGATTGCACTTGTTCGCCGTTTAAGTTAGGTTTGGGGTTCAAAACCCAATTCATTAGGAGATGGTTTCCCATGTAGGTTTTATTTTGGCTATTTCTTCTTCTTTGTACACTATAAGGATGCATTTTTTTTATAGGCTACATCGACAGTCCTATCCATCTATTAGGTAAATTATAATAATATTGGTACCCGCTTCAGTGTCCGCATTGTCTAAGGCGCTACTCTCTCAGTATACTAGACCACTGATGATGGGGAGATCAAGGTTCGAATCTTGGTAGAGTGTAGGCCTACTGAAAAAGGTTTTTTTTTTCAAATTGGCTTTCCACTTTTTTTCTCCACGTGAGTGTGAGTATACTTCCTCTAAATATAGCCTTCCTAATCCCTAAAACTATTAGTGTAATTATTACATAAGCTTATAAACCAAACTAGCAGTAAGACGTGATACCTAAAACAGTAATGATAGTAAAAATAGTAATAATAATTGTGCCGTGAAAGTACACATAAAAAATAGGTAATAAATGATGATATTTATTTGTTCATAAATTACTTTCCGTCGATTACTGTTTCCCGCCTGTGTCCTAGTTCAGTATTTTATTCAATTTATATATTTTTCACTAACGGCCTGTCGTAGCTTCATATGCTTTATAATCTAACTTAAGACCAGGACAGACACAACATCCAGTCCACCGGCTGTTAATTCATCACGGTGAAAGGGTAAACCCACATTTCACCAATGATAAATATTTCGGTCATGCTGGGATTAGAACCAGAGAACCTTAGCTCAGCAGACAGATATGCTACCTACGAAGATAGGGTGTCGGATTAAATTATTACTGTTATAGTTTAAATTAAATATCGATATATACCCGCATTGATAGCCACGCCAGTCTCAGTCTCGTATTGTTCTATTTGTTACTGATAGGGAGATAGGGGTTTGAACCCAGGATGGGTGTGATGAAGTACTTTTTCCTGGCCTGTTTCCTTCCCCCTCCCTCCATGAGACTGTGAGTGCACATCCTTTTAAACCTACATTCTTGTCCACTAGGGTAAATATTTGAGTAGCCTAGACAGGTTGTGGGACGCAAAGTAGAAAGGGAAAGAAATCAAGGATACATATGTCACACTTAATTTTAAATATAAATAGTTAAAAAACAGGTAAAAAACAAATTCAATAGTGTCAGCCCACAAGTGAGCTATACCAACCGAGCGGCCACCTCAGTTTAGCAAAGATAGTTCCAACATTTGCGGATATAGGGTGTCATGTGTGAAGCAAATCGTAACCTCTTCACATTATGGTCAGTTTTCTAGACCAGAGCCACTACTTCTGTATTCAAGCACTCTTAATTGGCCTCGCAAGGCTGAGTTGACCCCATTCACAAAAAAAAAAAAAAAGTTGGGGTTCAAACCAGGGACCTCCAAAACCTTAGTCAGACACACTCCCCACTAGACCACCGCAGATACTGCCTTATAACTTGGCACAGTCTATTTTTATGGCGTCAAAAATTACAGCATCACATTTTCAGGAAAAATGAAATCTTCACGGTATCTAAGCATAATTTTATAAATTTAATTTTACAATGTTACCATTAAACCTCATAAAAATATATTTTTAATGAATATATTACATATTTATTATTGTTTTTAGAAATATACCCCCAAACACGAAGCCGCTGAAAAAAAAAAGAGAACAATAATGAAAAGTAAAAACGATTAATTCCGTGAAAGAAGAAAAAATGTTATTGCTTTTTAATATATTGCTCATTACTTTAAGAAAAAAGATAAACATAGCATTTGAACAGATATGTATATTATTTAACATTTTATATTAGTTACTGTGAAGTTTAAAAACAAAATTTGAAATGTTTTAATATACACTTTAAAAATAATAAAGCTATGGTAATTATTTTTATAAGAGTATCAATGACCTTTAATACCCGCTTAGGTGGTAAAATGGCTTAAGTGTTAATCTTTTCATAGACCGAGCTGCCTATGAAGGGGAAATATAGGTTCGAATCCCTGTTGCATGTACTGAGAATGTTTTTTCTTAAATTGTTTTTACACGCTTCCTCTACGCTTCCTCTACGCAAATCTGGATGCATTTCCTCTAAATCTAACCTTCCTAATCCCTAACCCATTAGCATAATTATTTCATATAAGTACAGTCCGAACGTACGTGGAGACCAAATATAGCTTGATTTAATAATCAATCATTAATAATACAGCTTACTATCAATACTGCCCGTATCGGTGAAAAAAGGGGGTACTTAGTTGTTAGGCTCATCTAGTTAGATTTATCGGTGATGGGGTTGAATTTCCGGGTGTGCTTAGGGCAGTTTTTCATAAAAAAGTGGTTTTATTTCATATAAACTATACATTCCTTGTAACCATTTCATTAAAATAATTAAATGTGGATATCAAGACAGGTGGTAGCCTAATACGTATTGTAATAAAGGTTTGAATATAGTTTATCTTTATAATCTTACAATAAAAACAATTATAGTAGGCATATATACTAAATATTGCTACAATTATTTATAATGGAGTATTAGTAAGTAGAATAGAAAAGGTGATCTTATACCTCAAATAAATAAAAATAAAATTAATTTTCAAAATATTAATTGCTAACACATGTTTATAAAAATGATATGCCATTAGAATGCACAGAATTAGTTTGGTCGTAACCTAACCCCGCCCCCCCCCCATTACATCCAGGCTCGATCTGTCAGGATAACTTGCGGTAGGGGTAAGGTTGCAGGTAAGGTAATTGTGTGGGTTCAAAATTATGTGTAGGTTTACGAATTTTAGTTTAATGGTGGAAACTAAAAGATAATATAAAATGTGATATTAGTCGTAAGAAAAAGAAATAAAGAGACTGGGCGCCCGCGCTAGTGGAAGAATTGGCTTAACTTGTGAATACTTAGAGCGATGAATTTGACTGTTACTTCACGTGATTTCTACAGAAATTGATCTCGAAACTCTGGGCTCAATGGATGCCCTATAATTACAAGTGCTACTGATGACCCGAGTATGTCGTCTGATCCGGTATGGCGTTGGACGTAGTGACCGCCTGCGTTATAGATGGAATTGTGACAACCCTGTTGTCAAAAAGTAAAGGTATTTTATACCACGCTATGGATATTTTTCTGGCCAACTAGTTCAACTACTGTTATGAATTGTCAGCACTCTCTTGTAACATTTCCAGTACGTTACTTCATACATGCTAATCCAGCAATTTTAGCACGTGCGTCCACACGAGTTATGTAAATCAAAACAAATACTAAAGCATTTTAATATTGAATATTTTCCATAATTTAAATTTAAAAAATGTTGTTTTCCACCATATTATGTTATAAATAATATAATCATGTAATTTAAAGTAGCTAGAAATTTCTCGCATTTAAATTAGTAATGACAGCGTTTAACTTGTGTTCTATCAAGAACTATCTTTTGTACCCGTTCTTCTCATATGTAATCTATAAAGTACCTTTGTTTGTTATAGTATATAAAATTAGCCACAGAAAAAACTAAGCAAATCTTAAACTACGTTTGAATATTAATCCTTTTTTGGTTTCAATTGTCTTACAAAACGTGAAAGTATTCAAAATAAATATATAATACAAACGTGCTTTAAAAGCTGACATTTCTCGTGAAGATTAAGTTATAGCTCCTCGACTATACACAATACGTTAAACTCTTGCCTATTGATGCTAATAAAAAAAAGAAATAAGAATGTTACAGCATAAATGGTTGTCAATGGGTCAATACAAATTAAAGTTATATGGTAACGGCTTACAGTTTATTTAAGGAATTATTCATTTTCAATGTTTCTGGTCTAAGCCTATCAGCTATTTTGAATCACCCATAGTACATTTTTGTTCTTTGGACTTTAATAGAGAGCATTTTATTGTGACATATTTGAATTTAAAAATTCACATTTCTATGATATTTATAAGTGTTCGAATAACTCATGCGAAAATACAAATATCAAGATTATATCAAATAGAATGTTATACATCCGGCTGCACTTTTTATTTAATTTATTATTTTATAATATAGTAGCCTCTACAATCATAAACAAAATTTATAAACCAATAAATTTAAAAACAATATTTGATGTGAAACATTAATCAGTCCATAAACTGAGTGCACAAACGAAAGTAATTCATATAAAACACAATATTTGCCTATGGGTGATCATAAGATATGAGAAAATGAATTTTATACAATTTTGCAGTAATATATCTGTAATAAATATCATCATAGTTTAACAAAGAGTATCCCTATAATTGAAATACAAAATAACTCAGGAACATAGGAGCGTAGTTCATAATGGCCGTAAAAAGTTGAGTGTCTGTTTCCTTTCATTTGTTCAGTGGCAGGAATGCGGAGGCTACTGGAATTAACAGCTGTGCAACTTCGCCCTTTGAAACCTGATTTTCCTCTAACCTAAACAAACCTAACTTAGCCTAACCTACCCTAAAAGCTCAATGCCAGTAACTTTAAAGCTACGTTAAGGCTGCTTGCGTGATCTGTACAGTTGCTACCGAAATAAACACAGACCCCTTGTGCTGTTCTGGAGAAGAAACACTTGCGCGATTTGTACAACTGTACACTTGCGCTGTTTTGTGCCTGCTCTATTTTACGATCACGAGGTTGCGCTGTTATGTACCTGTGCTGTTTTGTACGCGTGCTAGTCGGGGCAGCAACCGGGATTTAAGCACCAGCTGAATAACTAACATGTACGAGTACTACTTCTTGATATCGAACAAAAATCATTTAGTTACAATCAACCATTTTATGGTTTTATCTGTATTTATTAAGGTGTGACCGAAGGGAACGCAAGTGTTTATACAGTTTTTATAGCATAGGTGGACTAATGCGTCACTATCGTAACAGAATGGATTTCTGGATCTAGGGAGATCGGTGTTCGATTCCCGGTCGGGTGTACTGAGGATGTTTTTTCCCCTTTAAGTTTCCAAACCTGGACCACGGACGATACTGATAGTATTGCTGGAATCCAAGTGTTCAATCTCTATAGGATGTATTGTGACGTTCCATCACATTCACAAGTGAATTATGGTAAATTGAATCAAAACCAATGCTTTTACATCCTATTTTATTAAGGTGGATCGCCAGAGCACATCAGTAACAAACAACACTAATAATTCACTTTCATGTTAGACTGGTCTGCTGATGACGAAGATATCGGGGTTCGATTCCTGGTCGGGTCTATTGAGGGTAGTTTTTCCTACATGCTTTCACACTCTCCTTCCACGCAAATATGGGTAAACTTCCTCTAGATTTCTTCCTCTTTCGTCCCTAACCAATTAGAGTAATTATCAAATATGCGTATAACCTAAACAGGTAGTAAAACGCGTTTATTATTAAAACGTTTAAAAGTTATGAAGATAGATTCTGTAAAACCAAAATAATCAAACTATATGATTTGTTGATTTTTAAAACAAATTAGATATTTCATACTTACTTTAATAATAACATTTTCTTCCTTTTTATAATAAGCAATGTCGGTTTAATTAGTCTTGGAAACTGAGAGAAGACTTAAAAACAACAAGAAACTCTGGATGTCTTTGATTACCAACTACATATAGAGTTTAACTTTGAACTTTGTTGGGAAAATAATCCAGTTACAATTTACTAGCCAAGGCAAATTTATTTTTAGACCCTATGAAATAAATTATTTATTGAGAGCCAATACATTAAATCGTTTGATTACTGTACCATAATGCTCTTCATTAAAAAATAGTAGATTTAAAAGGGACATGCATAATCCATATCATGCCTTTACGCAGTAAATTACTATTTTCATACCCTCGATTCCATGCTATTGATTGAACTGCTTTAATATGATTATTAATAATATTATATAGTAGGCTACAACAGTAAATGTATTAAAAATGTAATATACTACTGAAAAGAATGTAAGATAAATCATAGATTAATCTGAAAAAAATAAAAAAATTTCTTTCAAATAAAATTTATGAAATAGAGATCATTCTAAAGTAGTTTGTGAATGATATTTTAAGCAATTAAATATTTTTATTTAATAAAAATATTCAAGTTTAGGTGTTTTATTAAAATTTAAGTTTATTAAATAAATTATAGTAAATATTTTAAGTTTATTTATGACCAAGCAACTAAACTTCCTTAGTGACAATATTAACCTCATTTTTTAAAACATTTAATACAACATTAATGAAGGTTGTGCCAAAGGCGAACCAATAATTGAGGTCATTTATAAAAAAAAAGTTCCAGCAGTAGCTAAAAACTACAGTATTAAAATGTTTCTATTATTTTTTAAAATTGGATTTCAAGGTAACCATAATTTTATAATTTAGTTCACTTCAAACTGTCTGTACAGTATTTGGTACAAAACAAACTACGTTAGTTTTATTAAATTATATATACTTACCACAATCCTGCAGCCAATATAATCTAACTATTTTAAGAATATTTTTATTTTTAACTGTGTCAAATTTTCCTTATTTCATTCAAATTCGAAACTAGTATAATTTCAGTATTTAATTGGATTTCAAGGTAACCATAATTTTATAATTTAGTTCACTTCAAACTGTCTGTACTGTATTTGGTACAAAACAAACTACGTTAGTTTTATTAAATTATATATACTTACCACAATCCTGCTGCCAATATAATCTAACTATTTTAAGAATATTTTTATTTTTAACTGTCTCAAATTTTCCTTATTTCTTTCAAATTCGAAACTAGTATAATTTCAGTATTTAGTAACTAATTAATATATTATTATTTTGTTTTTGTAGCTCACTCAATCATGGCTTTAGGTAGGCACAGCTTTTAAAATGGTTTGGTAATAATTGTTAATTAACCCGAATCGGTAGTCACATGGTCTAATTCTCTAATGAATTTCTGCTGATGAGCAAATCTGTGCTCGAATCCCAGTTGGGTGTACTGAGTGTGTTTATTACTAAGATTGTGTCTCCCTCTACAAAAATACTGGTGCATTTAATCTGGTAACCTACTTTCTTTTTACCTATTCCATAACGTAATTATTGTGTGCGTGTAGTCTGAACGGCTACTAAGTCATGCTAAAAAATAACTATTGAAAAGTGGAACAAAGCATCAAAACACACTTGTGAGAAAAGTGTCATATTAATAATGAATGGTAGAGAAATCTACACGGACTTTCTAACTACATTGTTTAAAAATGGAAATATTTACTCAACACCTGTAATACAGTACATCCGAAACAAAATAATAACCATACATAAACAAATCCAAGCAAAAATTGCGCTATACTTATGTAAAACATTTTTGATTATTGGTTTGAAATTTTATAATTTTATTTTTAAAGAATCAAGGTTCCTCATTTATATATTTGGTCCAATAACAAATATCGATATTGGGTCTCCAAGGGTCAACACTTCGTCTTAAAATTTAAACTTAATTTTAAAATGTTCAGTATTTTAATAAGGTTTGCACATCTTATGATTTACGCATTACTATTAAATTCATCCTTTATATAATTAAACCAATAAAAAAAGGTAAATATTGACTATTGAGTCTAAAATGATAAAGAAAGATCATTGTTGTCCAAGCAATTCCCCTAAAAGCTTAAAGAAAAAAGAACATCAATTTTTTGAGAGACTTACTAATATTTACTTACTAAATGGATTTGGAGAATTATTGCGTTTAAACTTACGTAGTATCTATTCACGACTAAAACTCACAAAATTGGATTAATATAATATTAATTGCCAATATCTCAGAAACTATTGGTTTGATAAAAATATGTCTCCAAAAAAAGGTTTTGTATTTTTAATAGTACTACAATTTGGCAACGATAAGTTATTTAGTATCTCAATTAGTTGCTGAGATATGGAAATTTCCGCTTCTGTTAACTGCCATTAAAGCCATTTTCATGGGATAATAAAATTATATATTTTATTTATAATATTAATCAACGCAAATATACCAATTTTAATCAAAATAGTCTGAGCCGATTTTGAGAAAACCGATGTTTTCTCTTTTCGACCTTTACTAAACTAATGCACTTTTGATTTTAGGGTTAGTTAGACAAATTGCACTGTAAAACCACTCATCATCTCGGGATTTTTTTATACGGTTGCAATACTTCACCTTCAGTGTTCGAAAAGTTAAAAAATTATATATATTGGCATATAGATTGAAGAATATGGGTTCGATAAAAATATGTTTAAAATAAAATATTTTTATTATGAATAGACCTATATGCAATGATAAATAATTTCATATCTCAAATAGGGAGATATGATTTTAAAAAAAAGGGAATTTACACATCAGACCGGAGCCTTTAAAGTCATTTTGACGAAAAATTGAGAATAGCCATTTTATTTGTAATATCAATCAATGTTTAGAAATTAAATATAATTAGAATTGTTAGATCTGATTTTGATTTTTTTTTTAATCTCTTTTTGCCTCTAAGTACACTATTTTTAATTTTATGGTTAAATATCCAGTTCCAAAAAATCCTCGGGGCAACCCTATTAAAACCCTAGAATCCAAGTTTTATCCAATCGGTAAAATTTCTTAGGGTATACTATTAGGTAGAGAAATACAGACAGATGGACAGACAAACATACAAATAAACAGACGGAAATTCATAAAACACTTTTTGGGATTCGGTGGGACATGAATCGTCGAAATTCATCAAAATATCGACTTCGATTTTTTTGGCGATCACAATATTTTCTCTGGTTAAAAAATAAAAAGTTTTAAACGAAAAAAAAATGTGACTAATAGATTAGATTACTACTGTATTTTTGAGCTAAACTTGATTTAGGCTCAGTCCTCACTTAAAACACAATAATTTTCAAATAAATAATATATAAAGAGTATACCTTTTTTTGATACTTGAACAAAACTTTAAAATTGAAAAAAAGTCTCGATAGGTTTGCAATAACCAAAATTCTTGTTTTAATACAATTGATAATACAGATTAGTTCTTAAAATAAAACTGATAACGCAATTCCACTCTAGATAATTAAATATAAATATCTCATGATAGATATTCTTTGATAAGATTATACGAGTCTAATTAGTTTATAAATAGCAACTTTTATTTTCCTTGACAATTTTTGTTTTTACTTAGAACTGTTGACAGAATAATATAGTCTACTTATTTATGAACACAGGCAAGCTTGAGTGAGAGGTTCACTAAACTGGTTCTGACCTGGAAAGTCGAGGTTAAAAACAATCTACCAAACTGGGAAGGAAGAAACGAGGTTAGGGGGGAACCTATTCAATATTAAACTCTATCCATTCTACATGAAACTGTTGCTACAACTAATTTGTCAAAATGATACCTATTCAATCAGAAACTAATAGAAATAGTTCAGGACAGTATAAATAATAAGAACGGGGTAGGGTTTGCGATAAACAATGATAACTTTCCTCTATATTACTCAAATATTATTTTACTATAATTGTATCTATATATTTTATCAAAAGTAACAGTCAAAAACCACATTACGTGACGTATGAATATATGAAAGTTGTATCAGTAAAGTTTTAGCCATCAGATGTATTTCCTATGTTCATCTTGTATTTTTTCCTAATTTTACATTGGTTTTCCTCAGACCTGAAGATGACGTCTATACGTTAAAACATGTAGTCAAGTCAACCTTCCTTTTGGCGTTGAAGGCTTAAGGAGTGGAACTAAATATCAGCTAAGGAGCGTTTATATATTCAACAACTTTTTATTTAACAATTGTTTCCTATTCTAGATAATTTCGTTTCTTTCTTCCAAGTTTTACTCGTATAATTAATGTATCTAACCTCTATTAAATAATTTTCCGCCTTAATATTCCCTGTTCACTTTCATTGGTTACAGTTTTAACTTTTCTTTTCACAATTGTGAATTTATCAACAGTATTACCTTAAAATGTTAATTATTTTTAATTCATTACTATACCTAATATATCTTTCTTTATAATGTTTTAATCATTTAATCTATAACCTTCGAATATGGGATTTTTCATTTGTATTGTATTCTTGTTCTAATTTTAATATGTTTACTGTATTTTAACCCAATTGTTTTTTTTTCCCTACTTTATATCATATTCTTTAATATGATTTATAAAGTTATAAAGTTTTCATTATTTATAGTCTTACTATTATTCTGTTGTTCAATCTATCTTCTCTTATATATGATGTAACATATATTATATTCAGACTTGTTATAATCTATATTTCATTTAATTTTCTAAAGGTTCTTTTCTTAAAAACTCAATATGCTTTTTTGCTAAATAAATTTCATGCTGTCTTTAACTTCTACCTTATATTTCATATCACTTATTATCTTTTCACTTTTAATTGTATCCTCTTGTTATTGTTTATTAGGCGTTCCTTTGAATAATTACTATTCCTAATAGGGTTTAAATACTTTAGGGAGTGTTGAGATACATGGCAGCTGTTTAAGACTCACGTCATTTTTAAACAAGTCTCTCATCTCGTGCTCAGAGATCCTGGCTACAGATCCAGATTAATCTGTAACCTTAGAATATGTGATTTTTCATTTGTATTGTATTCTTGTTCTAATTTTAATATGTTTCCTGTATTTTAACACTATTGTTCTTTTTCTACTTTATATCACATTCTTTAATATGATTTATAAAGTTATAAAGTTTTAATTATTTTTAGTCTTACTATTATTCTGTTGTTCACTCTAGCTTCTCTTATATATGATGTAACATATATTATATTCAGACTTGTTATAATCTGTATTTTATTTAATTTTCTAAAGGTTCTTTTCTTAAAAACTCTATATGCTTTTTTGCTAAATAAATTCCATGCTGTCTTTAACTTCTACCTTATATTTCATATCACTTATTATCTTTTCACTTTTAATTGGATCCTCTTGTTATTTTTTATTAGGCGTTCCTTTGAATAATTATTATTCCTAATAGAGTTTAAATACTTTAGGGAGTGTTGAGATACATGGCAGTTGTTTAGGACTCACGTCATTTTTAAATACGCCTCTCATCTCGTGCTCAGAGATCCTGGCTACAGATCCAGAGGGTTTGGGTTTTATTATTGTCACCTCTATTTTCTTATTTCACGCACTGATCCTAGAATGGGGTTGAGCTCAGCTTCATGGAGACTTATGAAGAGATACTTGAACTTAAAAGTTTATGTTATGCTCTAGAAAACTTAGATTATCAAACGGCTATAGGGTTTTTTGTGCTGACCACATGACACCCTCTATCAGTAGAAATTGGCACTATCTTAGTCAGCAGGTGGTGGCAGCTCGGACGGTATAGATTGATTGTGGGGTGATACCATGAAGTGTGTTTTTAAATTATTTTGTAATTTTAAAGCATTCTTAAATTGAGGTATAAGGTATCAACATTAAAATCTCTGGATCTTAGGTTTTATAATGCATAGCAAAAAAAAACCTAACTAAAATTAGGTGATTACTAATGACGTTTTACGCAAAATTTTGCATTTGTGGGTTTAAGTAAATAATGTGAAACCTAGATCTGGCTTTCTTCAAACAAATTAGGTCATTTNATTTGTGGGTTTAAGTAAATAATGTGAAACCTAGATCTGGCTTTCTTCAAACAAATTAGGTCATTTTTAATAGGGTCACAAAATAACAGGAAGACGTAAAAAGTTAGTAATGAGAAACCTATACTTAAAACACTATTCAATAGATAATGAATTAAGTAAATTACATTTAAAATGATATACTAATATTATACACAGTAAAAAGTGAAAATAAATAACTAAAGCATAATTTTCTTCATTGCAAGATACGTTATATCCGTCTCCATCTTACGAATAAAACTTAAATTGCTATAGTTGAAGCCTGATATAGTGTATTTTACTCTTGAATTAGTTACGACTGGCAGGGATTTGATTTCATTCGAAACCTTGAAAGGAAAATTGTGTGTATTTGCAATATTATTCTTTTCGCTGTAGTTTATTTTCAATCCTTTATTCCGGAAAAATATAGTAAATTACCTCTTAGCATCCTTCCGCCTACAAAGCTCCAAAAATAACTCAATAAAAACGTTTTATATAAATAATAGACAGTTGTCGTGCTCCTCAGTACTACTTTTAATAAGACTCTTAAGTCGCTAAAAAATAGTGCTGTGGTCTTAAACTTTTTAAAATAATGTATAACCCTATAAATCATATATTAAAAATGACAAATTATAAGGATATTTATTTTCTCAGGATCTGTATATTTGGGTGTATATTGCACATGTACAAATTGTGTTCAATTTATTAATTATTATCATCATCATCATCTGGTATAGCAACTATACTGAGCCCTGCATCACTAGCAATTAATAATTTTTGATATTTTCAAGGTTCACACAAATACATTTTCTGGTTTATAAACAGCTATGTTACGACGTACATATTATACTCTAAGAGCACGGTTGGAAAAATAACTTTTTTTAACTCAAAATTGATATCATTTACAGTGACGCAGTGTGGAGTGTTGCCAGGATAAACTAAGTTTGCTAAATCTGTACCTGTAATATATTCTCATCCCGTATAAACTTCTCAAACGCACCAGAGGAAGAAAACTTATATCAAAATTGTACGAAGATATGTATAAGAAACACAGAGGGTAAAATAAACAACTGCATAACTTGATAACATGGAAAACCTATTTTGTAAGCAACCCCTATACTCTTTACCATAACTACGTTAGGTCTGGTTAGGTTAGGTTAGGTGTCGCCATATGGGGCTCAGAGACTACAAAACAATAGTATGCTTTTGATACTCTCTCAAGTAGGTACATAAATTGTGCGCTTTCGGAACGTGGCCTCATGCCCTTACACCCCATAACCCACCTCAGTGGCCAGTTGACCAATCGGGTATGAGCTTCGCGTCATGTCTGATGTATTTCCGTTGAGACTAGAACAATGAGTGTCTTACTGAGTAATGATAACATCTCATTGGTACAGCTTAGACAAACTCTGCTTAACCTGGCAACACTCCAAGCCATGCCACTTTTTAAAGATGAACATATGTTATAAGTTGTTATACACTTTATCAAAGGGGATGGCTGCAGATCACATGTGAATGTATGAAAGCAGTTTTAATAGTTTTTGAAATTGTTAGATATTGTTCTTATTAATTAATCGATTTAACAGATACACGCCCTGATGACCACGCAGCTGGAATTATTACTATACTATCATTTCACTTGTTCGTCATTGACGAGAAGTCTGTGATTCTATTCCAGGCCAGGCTATCTAATAGGATTACGATTTCCTATTCTTTTCTTCACGTTAATTACAATGAATTTCCTTTAAGACATACTCATTGTTAACTCGTAAATTAAAGTTGTATTGAATCTGAACATAATATATTGGCATAAATAAAACATTGTTCCAAAGCTACACTTAGTTTAATTTTAACAATATTGTAATTTAACAAATTCTCGAATATTTGTTATAAGCATCGAAGTATTTGACCAGAAACATGTTTTTTTAGAACCACATCTTACTACTTGTTCAGGTTATATGCATAATATGTAATAATTACACTAGTGAGTTATAGATGAGAGAGGTTGAAATTAAAGGAAGTGTATCATTATTTGCTTGGAGGGATATTGAAAAATAATTTTGGAAGAACCACCTTCAGTAGAACCGACCAGGATTCGAACCCTGATCTCTATGTGATAGGCAGTATAGTCAAACACAATAGGGACGTTTAAGACCATGCGACCACAAACAGGTTAAGAAACATTTCACATGAAGAGAACACTTCATAGCCAAATAACGCAGTGTCCATGACATATATTCCAATTTATTAGGATTACTGTGTTCAGAAAATTAAATTTACTGAAGGAAGATAGTTTTATTTATTTATCATTAAAACATTTCAATCATCAGTATAACTTAAAAAAAACGGACCCCTCTATCCCACCTTAAGTTTAAAATAGTATTTGTAATTTACGCACAACTAAAATATAAATTCTAAAATTTCACCTTTATCTTATATTTTAATAGTTCGTTATCACAGATAGTTTCATAATGTTAATTCTGATTAGTGGCCTAAAGACACCTACTTATTATGTCTTCCTCCCCCCAACCCCCACCCTATTATCTTTTATGACCGTGAAAACAAGCTTCTTTATACGTCTAGCAATATGTACAAGCACGCCCGTCATAAACCTTTAAGCTATTGCCAGACATTGACATCAATTGGTCACTCTTGTTCATTAATTCCAGATAAGAAGGATCCATAGACATATAATCTCAATTTATTATACAAACAACCGTCTTAAAAACTGAAATATTAAAATTATGAGAGCCTATTTCCAAAATAGGTTCAAGTGAAACAATTCAGTAATTTATTCTCTCCACGTGGTCGAAATAGCGGGTTTGTAATATATTTTTACAAGTATATGATCTATATATAGCAGTGATCTCCAACTGGCGGCCCACAAGCCGCTTTTTGTTTCCGAACCACAAAGATTCTTGGAAAAGTAATCTACTGTAAAAGAATTGATATTTCTTTCAGGGAAACGGAAGGTTTTGACTTGCGTGGGTAAAATCCATGAAAGCTCCAAGTTATGTTCATAGAGTAATAAATTCAATTGCTTGTGTATCCGCGTGAATCCTATCTCCTTCTACCTCAAAGCCGATAATGGTGTGGCCTACCATTTATGCCTCATTCACTCTCTCGCCTCACCTCACCTAGCCTCGTCTCGGGTTTGTGTCGGTCTTTTGTGCCCGAGTCAAAAGACGCAAGACATGAGTCCGAGTGCCCCTTCCACCTCCAATTCAATTAATCTTTATTAATTTAAATCTTGTTTTCTTTAAATGTTTACTTAATAATTGTTTTAAACATGATTGAATGGACAAATGAAATAATACTCCAATTCTTGGAACTATACCAAGGTGAACCCGTTTTGTAGGAATCAAAACATAAATTCCACAAATATAAAAATTAATTAGAATATAGGTAAACATAACATTAAAATAGGTTAATAAACACAAAGCTAAAGAAGCAGCAATTTTGACATCCTCCATTATAAACATTATAACTAAGACTGTACGACAGGTGCTGTGGGCTAGAGGCGAATGTGTGGAGAGTATCTCTCGTCCTCCCTCGACTCGCACAGTCTCTGCGAGAGAGTGGAGAGTATCTCTCGTCCTCCCTCGACTCGCACAGTCTCTGCGAGAGAGTGGAGAGAATCTCTCGTCCTTCCTCGACTCGCACAGTCTCTGCGAGAGAGTGGAGAGTATATCTCGTCCTCCCTCGACTCGCACAGTCTCGGCGAGAGAGTGGAGAGT
>CABFOV010003510.1:0-10939 GCA_902141375.1 Timema poppense
TGCCTGGGAACTTAGGAGGCACTAGTGAGTGGCGTCATTTGGTTAACATACGCTGCCATGTGTGTGTGTATGCACGCGCTCCTGCATGATTAAGGCCGGGCTCACATTTGTGTGACCCTCATATCGTATCCCCGAGGCGTAACTTTTTTTTTAGCACCCGTTCGGGCTATACGCTTATGCACTAATTACACTAATGATATTAGGCATTAAGGAGGCTATATTTATGGGAAGTATAACTGTATTTGTGTGGAGGAAGAGGGGAAAACAGTTTTAGAAAAAAGCCTCCTCAGTAAACCCTACCGAAACTCGAACTTTGATCTCCCCGTCATCGGCAGTCTAGTCTACTGCAAGAATAGCGCGTTAGACTATGCGACTATCGAAGCGGGCGACAACGCTTAACTTAAACGCGTCTTATATTTTTGGAATGGAACCCTGTATCCTCAACGAGAGTGATACGAGTATTAAGTTGTCGGTATCTTGAGATCGCATCAAGGGAAGTCACGGGGGTGAGGGTACGCACGACATGTCTGAACGTCTTAACGTTCTCCGAACCGAACACGTCTTGCCGCGGGTTGGAAAAACCACCAACGACGGAAATTATGGGTCGCATCAATGATCGCGACGAAACCAGGATCGGATCTGCCGAGATTTTGGTCTGAACCCTGTATCGTTCTCCGCTCTAGCCCTACTCGCGTCGGGGATACGATACAAAGATACAATACCCGTGTGGACCCCACTTAATATACTGCAATGTGTGTTTCGTGCTTTTGCCTGAGTGGACAAAGAGGCAAACCACAACTTTAGAGGACCCTTGATCAAGCTTTGAAGTAGACGAACAGTACAGGGGGAAATGGAGGAAGGTCCCATTTTAAATCTAATTGAGTTAGTGCTTCCATCGGTTAGACCAGTGGTTCCCAACCACGGGGTACGTGTCAGGACGTTTGGGGGTACGCATAAATATTTGAATAGTGATGGAAAGGGCTACATAAGCCAGCACTGTAAGAGAAAAGATCAGACAAAAGCTATGAAATTAATTCAACGATATTTTGCTGGTTTTATTTTATGTTTGACCTTGAGAAAATTATTTCAATTTCAAACATAAAATAATTTGTATAATTATCAATAGAGTAATAAATAAATTAGATGTGTGTTGTTTTTATTGTAACTTATGCTTTTCGAATGTACAAATTAACGCACTCTTTATTCACCTAATTATTATATTGTATTATATTATATTGTTTTTTATTTTCTTACAACAAATAAATCAAAAATAACTATTACTATAGTAACTTAGCATTTTGCTAATATTAAGGACGCAATTCATGGAAATAGGCTGTTAAAGGGTACGCAAGTGGAAAAATGTTGGGAATTGCTGTGTTAGATGATCATGAAATTTTTATTCTGCACTTTAGACAATTAAACGAGATCGTTTGTCATATTTAAATTAATTTAAAAAAAATGCATTTTTTTAGTCCTAATGGAGTTCGAGATACACTAATTGTGGTTTATGTAGTGTGACTTACCCTTTTTTTACCCTTTACACTTCATAATTGTATGGAATCATCCTACAACATTGTATTATATAAATAATTGCTGGCCCGTTGATGCATCACGCGTCGATTTAGCAAAGATAGCGCTCAACTAATGTTTTTAGATTTTAGAAAACGATAATTTGAGATTTAAAAAATATTAAAATTATCATCTCAGACATATATAATCTTCCCTTAAAAATATTTATAAATATTTAAATTGATGTATTAGAACACTAATTTTATTGTTGAAAATGTATAGACTGTTATATGATAACTAGCAGTCCCGTACGGCGTTTCCCGTGACCCACTGTGGTATAAGAATTATACAAGCCCCCCACTCCTCCCACGCTGCCCATTACCCACTGTGGTATTATAATTATATAAATCCTCTTTATTCCCTATCCCGTGAGAATTTAAAAAAATCCAGCCTTATTCCTTGTCTACATCATAAAGGGAACCTCTGTGCAAAATTTCAACTTTCTAGGTCCAAGGGTTTGGGCTGAGCGTTGATGAGTCAGTCAATGAGTCAGGATTTTTCTTTTTATATATATATATATTTTTTTTCTCAAACAAAGTGAATGCTTACATTAAAAAAATATCATGTGTTAAGGTAGGAGTGTAGGGGACGCGATAAAAGAAAGTGTTTTTTGCGGTTTTTATAGCAAAAGTAGGTGACCTGGCGGTCTAGGGGTAAGGTGTCAGACTTCTATGCTGGCGGCCGGGGTTCAATCCTCGGTCCCGGCAAAGATTTATCTGATTACCAAACCCTTCCTTCACCTCTGACAAGACNTGATTACCAAACCCTTCCTTCACCTCTGACAAGACCTCTTGTGAATGTGGGGAATGCCAGGCCTCCTACGTGGTTCGGATTCCACTTTAAACTGTAGATCCTCCATTTCATCTCACAATCATCCTACCATTACACATTAGCGTAAGTGCGTATAACTCGAACGGGTAGTAAGACGCGGTGCTAATAATAATAGATTTATAGCAAAACTTTTTTTGCCAAAATAAATCAAATATTTCTCCAGTATGAATAAAATGTGTAATTTTCTTCACATGGTGATATCAACAGTTGTTGAATATCTGTAATGAGCATAGTGGCATTAAATGACAAACTTATTAAATGAAGAGAAAATGTTGTCTTTAAATTCCTGGATACGCTTGACAGATATTCAACAACTGCTGATATCACCATGTGAGGAAAATTAAACTTTATATTTATCTTGGAGAGTTATTTGATTTATTTTCATTATTATGTTATGTTATATATTATATCACCTTTCCCTTTCCACGCGTCCTACTAGGGGATATCCACATATGCACCAATTACTTGAATATGTTAAGGTTAAATTTAGAGAAAGTTTACGTGAACTTCCATCGAGGAAGAGCAGGAAACAGTTCACTGGAAGAAAAAAAACTTCAGTACATCCAACCGAGATTCTAACTCCAACCTTCCAGTCAGCGTAAAACCAGGCGATACGAGACTGACACCCTTGACCGCGTGTCCACCAATGCGGTTACGTTGTCTGTATCAGGTGGAACATATACTGCCTCGCACCCGGTCTAGATGTCAAACTCATTTAGTTAGGTATGCAGGTGACGTGGGAAATTAGGTTTCTTACATGTAGATGCGAGTACATTTTCTCTAAAATGTTACCTTCATAATTTCTACTCTCTACTAACGTAAATAATATAAATTTGTAACCCAGATGGGTAGTAGGACGTGAGTGGTATAATATGTTCTTAACAAGATGCGAGTATGAACTTGATTCCTATTATAAATGAAGGGTACAGGGGGAATAGGGGGAAATGTCCATTTTAACTCAAATTGAGTTAGTGCTGCCATCTGTTAGACATTTATTAGACCTTTTTAATGCACTTTAGATTATGTTTAAAAGAGGTATCTGTCATATTTATTTATTTAAAAAATTAAGTGTTTTCTGTGAACCTTTTAAATTTTAGGTTTTGAAATATAAAAGATGTTGTCTTGTAAAACGTGTGTAGTGTGATTGCCCCCCTCCCCTCCTTTTTTTCCCTGTACCCTTCAAATGTATGTTTCTTTCAAAATAATATACACCCGTACATGTACGATGGCACCCTTTTTCAAGCGTAGCAGAAGCGACTATATGCGTACTAACGAGGCTCGATCGTCATCTAAAGACATTAGTGATATAGTTGTATCTTGTTCCAATACGTAACCACACCTTAACAGGGTGTAGCCCCGCTTCCCTCCCTCGCCCCCCTTCACCCTTCCACTAGTACACACACACACACACACACACACACGTACGTACGAGACACAACATCACACACGCACGGAATCATAGTGTGTATGTAGACACACAAGGGTGCTCAGGCGTGCCAACATCATAACATACCCGCCATGAGCCCTGGGGTGTGTTTACAATGGCCGGCGTTTACCTGCCACAAGAAAGGTTCGCCCACAAAGATAACGTAAAGGACTGTGACCTTTAAGGGGCGGGTGTTTGATCCTAGACCGGGGCTCTCTTGGTGGTTTTTATGACCACGTTGTGGTTGCTACAACCCTTTCATATTATTTCCAAAAGCTTAGATTTTAATTTATTTACAGTCATAGATAATACAAAAATATACTTATATTATTAATTATAATTTAAATATGATGGATAATTAATACATTTTAGCGATGAATAAGCATATATTTTACTTTACTCGAGTTTTTCTTAAGTTCGAATAATATAAAGTAATGTTTGTGCTACAAATGCTTCAAATTAAATATGTATAATATAACTATAAGCCATTAACACAAATATATCCTTTTTATGGGGTGTAGACCGACTTATGTATGCTTTTTAATATTATAATCTTAAATTATTATTATTATTATTATTATTATTATTATTATTATTATTATTATTAGCACCGCGTCTTACTACCCGTTCGGGTATATACGCACTTACGCTAATGAGTAATGGTAGGGTTATTGTGAGATAAAATGGAGGACCTACAGTTTAACGTGGGATCCGAACCACGGTGGAGGCCTGGCATTCCCTATAATCTTAAAAATTCAAGCATTTAACTCAATGCAATACTATAGCTAATTTTTTTTATCCCCGCGTCTTATTACCTGTTCAGTGTTCAGGTTATAAACACATATGATAATTACTCTAATGGGGTAGGGATGAGGAAGGAAGCATTTTAGAAGTAATCTGCACGCATTTGCGTGTAAGGAGAGTGGGGAATCATTAAGGAAAAAAACCTCCCTTGATAGACCCGACAAGAATTTTAATCCCGATCTCTCCGTCGTCCAGTAGAGGCCAGTCTAACATGAGACTGACGCCTTAGACCTTTCGTACACTGAATCGGGTTGTTTGATATTGCTGGATAAGTTATTTATTCAATCAAAAAAGTAATCTTGCGTGAGCTTTTGTTATAAAATGATATCTAAACAATTTAATAGAATTAATTATACTCCAAATTTCTGAGTTTTGGAAGGGAAAATATTGAGTCACTTTTGAACATTTTCTCTAACTCGAATTAAACTCAAATTTTCGAATAACTGCACACATCCAATTATATTTAGTTCATACGTTTTAACCCAAGGGATATTTAATAGAATCATCTATGGTGTAAGGGTCGAAAATGACAGTTGTATGAAATGCACCTGCATTCGCGAAAATAAGTTTTGATAAAGCCATGCTAATAAATAAGGGGCTTATTTTAAATATCGAAAATCGTTTCTATGTTATGAATAATAAACATACTTAGCTCAGTTGGTAGCGTACTGGCAAGTCTAGATTTCGAACCCCCTCCCCTCTTAGTTTATTTGTTTGAAAATCTACAAAAGTATCATTTCGACTCAATACGAATCCTAATTTAGCTATAAAAGCGTCAAGTTACTATTTTTTCTGGCTCCTAATTTTAGTTAGAATCAATTTTATAACCCCGCCTTGATTGAAAGTTAAATTTTGGAAAGAGAGTCATATACAGATTATTGTACGTAGATAGCCACCAAAGCTTTCGAACGTATTTAATGACGCACCGAAGGCAAGTAAGATGAAATAACTTTTATAAAATAAAAATTGTGTAAAAAGGGAGTTAAGTTTTATAGGTCTATGTTTTCCAAAATTTGTGATCGAGCTTAGTTCTACAGAAATTGAAAACCTTAATTGTATTTATAAATAAGATTATTAGGATGGGATTCCCCTGTCGTGTGTATGTATTTACATCATTTAGCGAATTTAGCCGTTTCAGTGCTGAATGAAAGAAATAAACTTTCAAAATCTTTATATGAAAATATGTAATTAAAATTAGGAGAATGTGGTGCTTAATGAGATTATATTATATGTCTATGTCATCCAACATTAATGCTACAGAAACTTAGAAACAGCCGAATGTAAGCACTTCTCATATCTTGACGACACAGTTTGTTTTTCTTGGCCGGGTTACTCTAGTTTTACAGCTCTTAGTAGCCTCTCAGTGTGTAATTAATTCAGTGGGGCCTCTTGAAAGAGAATATTAAGGGGATATTGCGGTCATTACCAGGCGCCGACTGTTTGCATAGAAAGTTCCAGAAAGACGCCAGGATTGGGCCATTTATTTTAGAGATCATCTCATACCACGGATAACCCATAGGTCTAATATTCATAGGAAGAAACTTAACTGAAAGCTAGAAATATTATTAGATCTAATTTTATGTATTTATACGTCAAGTCATTTGATCTTCAGTTGATAGATAGTATCAATATCTGTAAAATAACACTAATAATATAGTAATATGTTATCAATGTTGACTGAAAATAATAACGTTTGTATTTATTTATTTTTAATTCCCTCCTACCATAATCCTGTTATAGTTTCTCGTGTACATAAAAAATATCCTGACATGAGAGGTTCGACCTTAACACAGATTTCTTCGTGAACTTGTAAGGGTGGAAAGGCGGGGGTGGGGGTGAAGGGGTTGCAACGTTGTGGCCCCTGTGGAGAGTAACCTAGTCCCTGACTACCTATTGAAAGTTTGTCTGGCCACATATTCGGGTCGGACCGGAGAAGTGTGTTAGTTATCTCAACCAGGAACTTTATCTCTCTCGAGTTTGGAACACTTGACTTTAGACGGATTAAATAAAGCCGGACATCGTGGAGTTTAAGTCTACTCATGTAAGTGAAGCCATTTCAAACCATCGCTTATAGGGAACTAAGACCCGCTTCAGTTGCCGAACGGTCTAAGGCGTCTTTCTCTTATTAGACTGGCATGCTTAAAACGGGGAGATTAGAGTTCGTATCCTGGTCGGGTCTACTAAGGGTGGTTTTTACCTAAATGTTATCCCAATCTCCTTCCATACATATGTGTATATTAACTCTAAAACGGTTCCTTCTTCATACCTACCGTATTAGAGTAATTAGCATATGTACGTATAGACTGAATAGGTAGTAAGACGCGGTGATATTTCTTGCAGTATTGGCCATACTGCCAACCAGTTGTAATTCATATTTTAGGTGAACATCCCAAACAAAGACGTACATGTTTACCTTAAAGCCTGCAAGCTTTAGATCCCCTCCCCTCTCCAGTTCCCCTCTCTACCCTCTCCCTAAAGCTACCATTGCGGTAACATGCAACACATCCGAATTTTCAACTTTGACTCTCATACAAACTAAAATACACTGTCGACTTGAAGTGGAAAGAGATTTTTAGTGTGGTATATCAAACATCAAAACCAATATTCAAGAAATAATGCAAACAAAACTGTGCCAACTATTACAATAATTTTCAGTCATTATTTTGGTAACATTATGCTGCCAGTTTTACATATAATTTTGTATAAAATAAAGAAGGCATTAGAAAACAATTTTTTTATAACCATCTCAAAAATACGGCGTGTGGAGAGTAATTTTATGATCTACCAAAGGGGGCGTTAGCTGATAAAGGTTGGGTACCACTGACTTAGAGGTTCGGTAAAATAGGCAGGAATTTAAAACTTTGATCATATCTTCGCAAACTTGGATCATATCATCGCAAAGATGCAGGACTTTAATATACATATATATATTATTGTCTTAACTATTTTGTAAACAAGATTTAAATGAAACAGGTCTTTGAATATTAGCTGACTTTATTTAGTACGTAATTGTTTCACTTCCTCTCAGGGAGGTGCGCCCCCCATGTAGGTAACCACTGCTCTAAGTCATTCTCATGATTAATTGAGATGCACCCTTTTAATTTTAATATTTAACAGTGACTATATACGAATTTTAATCAAAATCGTTAGTGTCGATTTCGAGAAAAACTGAATTATTTGCCCCTAAATTACCCTTAATTTCATGGCTAAACAAATAATTCCAAAATTCGTTTTGGGGAATCTTGTGACAACCTTAGATACCAAGGCTGATCGGTATAATGGTTTTGGCTCCAGGTCGATTAAGAGACATCACCATTGCAAAAAAAAAAACTTTTTCTGGTTCAGGGATCATGAAACCAGCAGTTTTAATATCAGGGTAGCACTCTGTCCAATTACTCGTGCAAAAACTGGGGTCGAACCTTTCAGTGCGTCATTGCTGTAAGATATATATGTAGCACTGCTGAAACCTTTGACACTTATGCTAAAATTCGTGTTAATTATTAATGTAAATGTTGTCCAACAATATTAATGTTTGGTCATCCCAGGTGAAAGATTAAAGCGCCCATGCCAATGCTGTTCTGATTATTTCTAACCTTCCCCTGTGTTCTCCACCACAATGTTAACTCTTTCTGAAAGTTATTTCACCACCACTGAAAGTCGTGTACATCCCCGTGTAAATATGTGTGTACTCCTGTTGAAAGGTGTGTACACATCTGTTGACTGGTTGGTTTGTACACACCTATACTTACTTAGCACCGCGTCTTACTACCCACTCGGGTTATACGCTTAAGTACTAATTGCACTAATGAGTTAGGAATTGGGAAGGTTGAGTCTAGAGGAAGTGAACCTGCATTGGCGGGGAGGCAGAGTGGAAAACCATTTAGGAAAAACCACCCCCATTTCACCTGAATGAGATTCGAACCTCATTCTGTCCGTTCTCAGCATTCTAGCTCAACGTAAAACTAGTGCGTTAGCCAACTACGCCACCGATGTACATCCCTATTGAAATGTGTGTACCCCTGTTGAAAGGGATGATGGTTACTCGAGTAATGAGAAGGGAAGGCTAGACAGAGTGGCTGCCTTGTGAAACCCTGTAGGGAATTATCAACGGGAAGGTTACCCCTTATCTACTTCAATCATAAATACACTCACTGTACTATCGAAACATCCCTTCTGTAGACTCCACTAGCGAATAATATTGACGTACTGTTTTATAGTTAGTAGCAAATCCAACACTCAACTGTCGTTCTAATGTTAGTGTAGAAAAATAAATTTGGATTAAGATTTTAGATTAGCGTTATTTTGGATCCTTTGATTATTTTTAATGCATTAAATATTGTAATAGGACGAAAAAAGGATAATTCCATATCATAATTTTTAAATTACTAAAACATGAAATTTATCTAAATTTGCGAAATAGTTTTTTTATGTCTAGTTTGACTAATGTATTTTTATTTAGTTACCTTTTCTTATGTTCACAATAATAAACTGAGAACTTGAGACGCTCGATGGTTTTAGTAGCCGCTAACGATATTATAATTAGGTAAATGCAATTTTTATTATAACTATAATAAAAACTGGGGAAATTTGTTAAGGAAGTAAACCAGTCTTACCTTTTTTTTTTCTAAGTTCTAAGAGTTTTAACTGTAGTATTCAATTTCAGTTCAGTTTTGGAATTACCTATTTAATTATTCTAGACTAAATAATTTAAAAAATCTGTAAGGACGAAAGCTTTTATATAACAAGTATTATGGTTCAAAACGTTATTTTAAAAAACTAGAATAGGTATGAAATGTCATCGTAATTAGGGACTGGTTTGAAGTTAATGGAAATAAGTATTTCTAACCATTTGACCACGGAAAAGATTGGGCTGTTCATGGAAGTCGATATTTTTTAACTAATATACCATAAAAAGACTGATTTGAAGCTCATTGAAGTAAGTCTTTCTAGCCACTAGGCCATTAGAGGGAATAGTTTGAAGGTCATGGAGGTCAGTGTTTCTAACCATTATATCGTGAGAGAACTGGTTTGTAGGTGATAAAGGTCAGTCTTTCTAACCACTAGACCATGAAAGGGACTGTTTTACGATCATGTAAGTCATTATTTCAAACCATTAGACCAGGAATTCCCAACCTTTTTCACTCCAGTACACACTTAGTCTAAAACAATATTTTCACGGCACGCTTATGTAAAGGCTGTAATATAATAATACAATTTTATATTAAATTTAGATAAAAATGAAAATGATGAGTATCGGGAGGAAGTTGACAATCAACATTTTGACTGATGCTCTCAGATATTTCAGAAATACGTCGGCCTATCTTATTATTCGATAAAAACACTTTTTAAATTTGCTCTTTAGATTATTTTATAAACATGGTTTCAATAATGACCGTACAAGCTGGCCCAATCAAATTTTAGCCAATAACATATTTCGTGTTTTTGGCGATCAATTCAACAACTTTTAATGACGACTCTGGTGCACTCTCTAAAATTAAAACAATTTTTTTTGTGTCTTGTTTTGGGATGATGTTTTTTTTTTGTACTCATTGGGTTGTTTGGTGGTTTGATGCCGCTTCATTTGGATCAGAATCATTGTTTCATTGCTCAGGCATTCTCCACAAAAGATACAGATAGAAACTTGTCGGTCACAATCTTCTTTTCAAGTGAAACATAAATTTATCTATCGCTATAATACTTTGGGAGGCTTAAAACTGGAACCAATTGTAGCCTTATTACGAGATGTTTAGTTGAATTAAAATCTTAAGAAATGTTGGTGGCACACTTCCAAAATGTTGTTGCACACTAAAGTGCCGCAGCACACCGTTTGGGAACCACTGCACTAGACCACGGAAGAGCCTGGTTTGAAGGTCATGAAAGTCAGTCTTTCTAACCACTAGACCACGGAAGGGACTGGTTTGAAGATCATGGAAGCCTGCCCTTTAACCCTTCAAACACCGAGGGGATGGTTTTGAAATTCCCGGAGTCAGTATTTCCAACCACCTGACCACGGAAAGAACTAGTTTAAAGTTCCCGGTGTCATGTATGGATCTGTACGGACGCTCATGAAATTCTAATTAAGTCAATTTTGATCCCGTGCTAGCCAATTACATGTTTCGTATCCTGCAGCGATGAAAGAGATATGACGTGGTCTACGCATGCGTGCTTATCAAAACTAAATAGAGTTTTTTAAACTCTGGTCTCCAACTTACCTCATTTCCGCTGTCAGAGACACGGAGGACGCGGATAAGATTGAGGGTACGAGAGTGTTTGTGACATCTTTCCTGAAAAAAAAAAAAAAAAAAAAAG
>CABFOV010003510.1:15031-50831 GCA_902141375.1 Timema poppense
ATCCGGCTGTGACGTATAAAAGAAAGAGTTCTTCTGCCCGTGATTCGGCCATTGTGTTAATACTCGTTGTTTACAAGATTTAAACTTTATATTATTTCACAAACATTTTGAATGTTATTTCCTCTTTATTATCACAAACCATTTATTTATGTTAAAGATATACGAGGGCAGCTATAAAAATATTAATATCTGAATATAATAACATTAAATGTAAAATTTAACGCTCTATTTAACCGGTAATTGCCACAAGAATGAAAAGAAAAACTAAAATGAAATCACTAGGCTTTTTTTTCTTACATTTGATTATGAAAAGAGAAATTATACTGTAATCTTTGAGGAAGTATTGTTAAAAGTGATTGATAATATTTTTAGTAATTATAATAGTAGTAATTAGTAAATAATAATTGTTTCCAAATATGGTGACAAAAGTTATTTTTAGACAATGTTGGCGTAACTGATAACATTTGCTAGCTTCTGCTAGCTGTCATGTAAAACCACAAAAGTGGTAAGTCCACTATACCTATATTTTTATTCATTGATTTAACCGTGTGTATCTGGCCCGATGTTTCTAAATGAGTCGTTTTGAAAGGCTAACGCCGTGATATACTTTATAATACTACACGTCATACAGCTGAGTGCTGCCTGATGTGCTACCATAATAAACCAGGCGCATTGTGAACTAGTGTGTTTTAATATTTTCTTTTTTTACAATCTGGGGTAGATAAGGATTGTATATTGAGGACATGAGCTAATAGATTAAGTGCAATACTTTAATAAACGTACAATTTTGTTTTTAGTACCGCATCTTACTTACTGCATCGTTACTTCCCCTTCACTCTTAATGTGTAGAAGAGGTAACAATAACTATTACAAAGTAAATGTGTAACAAAGTAGAGACTGGGAAATATTTCGTAAGAGAAATAAATAGGTAACAACAATAGATGTATTATAAAAAAATATAAAAATATGATATAGGGCTACAATTGATAAACAAAATTAAATGCAGGACCAAAGAATAATAAATAGTAATAAATGTCCGTTAAATCGGTTAGGAAAAACATGTAGCTCTTAGAAGTATAAAGGAAAACATGTAGCTCTTAGAAGTATAAAGGAAAACATGTAGCTCTTAGAAGTATAAAGGAAAACATTAAGTTTTAAACTGACAAATATGTTAAGATTTAACAACTTTATAAATATAGGAACTTCCCGTAGCACTAGAGAATACGTGTCCAAGACGACACGGAACAGTCAAAAGGAAGTTACGTTGATAGAGAGTATTGGGTTCCAAAACAGCCGGGCTAGCGCCAGATTACCACCAGAAGGGTCTAAACAGAAAACATGGTGAATTAATTACTAATAAAAATTTAACTGCAAATCCTATAGTTTTAGAGCTACTAAGCTAAATGTCGGCCAAGCTAGCTAGCTTGATTTGAAATTAAGAAAGGTCCCATAGACACACTAAATAATAAATGGTAAGAGGACGGTCTGACAATTACATTATCAGATGGCTAACAATCAGGTGTCCATACAAAACTATACTATGGCTGTTCCTTTCCCAGTGGGTACTGCCAGAGCACTCAATAGTACATCTATACCACTCCCCACTCCCTGGGGTATACATCAAATCTAGTACACACTAACTTTAAATACTTGGACAAATCAGGTACCAACAAGAGGTAAATGAAAATACTATACGTGCGGGCCACTATACAAAACTAGCCGTGTTCCGCACTTTGCGCACCCAAAAGAGTAACACAGAAAAAGGGGTACCAACAAGAATTCTGTGAGATACTGACCTAACTGGGTCCTCAAATAAAGGCGTTAGACAACCTGCTTGTAGCCATACAAAAATTCGTACAAGTGAGCATGACGTCCACGGCGTCATGGGATATTGTGAGGTCATAAGGACTTAAAACGGAATAATGAACTTATGGAGTAGAGGGACCTTAAAGCAAGGTCCTTATTACATATAAAGATCAAAGCCCCTGTATTTAAGCTATGGCATATGGACACAGGGAAAATATATAGTCAGACTATCTGAATAAAGAAATTAAGTCATATTGACACAAAAGCAAATTTAGTCATTCTGACTAAAACAACAAGTCTGAAGGACTTAGATTATTATTATTATTAGCACCGCGTCTTACTACCCGTTCGGGTTATACGCACTTACGCTAATGTGTAATGGTAAGGTGATTGTGAGATTATATGGAGGACCTACAGTTTAACGTGGAATCCGAACCACGGTGGAGGCCTGGCATTCCCCACATTCACAAGATGTCTTGTCAGAGGTGAAGGAAGGGTTTGGTAATCAGATAAATCTTTGCCGCGACCGAGGATTGAACCCCGGCCGCCAGCACAGAAGTCTGACACCTTACCCCTAGACCACCAGGTCACCAAGGACTTAGAAAACATAGCTGCTTCGACTAACTAAACTATATCAGAAGGACACAGAAACATTACGGTTTGTAGATGTCATTTTACTTGAGTGACATGCTACATTACTACCTGTTCCATTTATACGCATATAAAATGAGTATTACTCTAATGGGGCAGGGATAAAGAAGGAAGCATTTTAAAGGTTATCTACCCGCATTTGTGTGGAAGGAGAGTGGGAAACTATTTAAGAAAAACTACCCCCAGTAAACCTGACAGAAATTCTAACCCCGATTTCTTCATCTTCAGCACGCCAGTTTAACATTAGAGTGACGCCTTAGACCATTCGGCTATTGACGCGGGTATTATTTATTTGCAAGGTAATTTTTGTGGGTGATTTTTGAACTATATGGTTTCATCATATTTTGTCCTTTGAAGAACACAACTGTCATATTAAATATTCACTTTTGCCCTCAATATAGTTGCAAGCCTAAACTCAAAAACATTTTCTTCTCTTTCTCCACTCAAATTTGGATATCTATCCTCTAAATGTAGCCTTCAATATTACATTAATTTAAACATTTATATATTTTATTTGAAGGAACTGTAACATTTATTGGCTAGAAATCCAATTTCCAATAACAAAAGTTCACTAGATTGATTAAACATTGGCATCTTAACTAAAACATATAAAATGCAACATATATTGAGGCAATTTAACATGGTACTAGAAAGTAATTTAGTAATTTGATTTTTTAAGATAGATTATATGCTGTAAAATATATCAAAAAATCTTGTCACTGTTGCTTATCAAATTGTGTGTTTGAGGCATGCGAGACAAAGGTGAGTTGTGCAAGTAATTAATAGATTTACAATCACAGAAGAATGTATTAATGTTTCTTATAAGTTTCGAGGACAGTAATATAAAAGTTTGATATGTTCTGGTAGATCAACACAGTTTATTTATCCGTTTATAAGTTTGTGAAGAAAGTTAATATCAAAGTACGTTCGTCAAATTTCTAGTTGGAGCAAAGTTATAGAATTTTTATTGTTATAGGAAAATGGTTTATTAAACTTATTTTTTACTTTTTCAAGCACCTGGGAGTACTTTTTATAGTGCGGAGATCAAATAATTGAACCAAACTACAAGTTGTTTCGTATTAGGGACTAACAAATATGTGGATATCAAGATATTGTGGACTTTAAATATTAATTTAGGAATATTTCATAACAGTTTAACCAGATGGTGTTTTTGTATTCAGCATTTGATCTCGCTAGCATGACAAATTACTTTACCTCCTTGTCCTACATAGTTCACTTTGTCCGCCCAGACAACTAGAGAAACCTATGTTAGGAAGGATTGTGTTTCAACAAAGGGAGCTAATGACACATTCCGTTGCAAGTTAGATCTTCTGAGATAACTAGTAATTAATTAGTCGCTTGTATGCTCGCTTTTAAACAAAATGACCTCATTTCGGTGGTCGAGTGGTCCAAGGTGGACACGTCAAACAAACGGCCCTATACATGAGTTTGTGCAACTCACGGACCTTATGATTAACTATCATGCAATGCAACCCTTATTATTCTTTACATTCGTCGAGGAAATACAACGTTTTGTAATGTTATACTTGAGATTTTGGCATAATTTTCAGACCTCTGGCAAGTGAGGTTGTTGTACCAGATCTATACTCTTTCTTCGACACGAATCATGGAAGTCGTTTTCTCACATGAAATCAAAACACCCAAGAAATATTGTCTTACGGACGTGTATTTATCAAAATATTATGAAAGTTACTTTGGAACGAGATTTAAAGCCGAACAACACCAGGGTTTAAAACTAAACGTTTCACACTTTTGGTAAACATATAGAGTTAATTTTATTGTTTTATATAGAAGCCATACGTTTATATGTTTATAATAATATGTTAGAATGAATTTTACTTAAAATAATGAGAATGTATTTTTAATATGGCCATTCTTCTCACTTCGTCTTACTACCTGTTCAAACTATACGCATATTTACTAATTACGCTAATATGCTAGTGATGAGGAGTTGCATTTAGATGAAGTTGAAATCCACATTCGCGTGGAGTAAGAGTGGAAAACCATTTAGTAAAAAAAACCTTCAGTATACCCGACCGAGATCCTAACCCCGATCTCCCTGTCATCGGCAGTACAGTCTATTGCGTGAGAGTGGCGCCCTAGACCATGCAGCCACCGAATCAGGTATCAGTATTTGTAATGTTCAATGTGGCCCAGATGATCAAACGATTGGTTTTAGGAGTCACTTTGGTCTGGTTAAAAGGAAATTTGCAAAGGTTAAAATAGTGTACTCAATAAATGATAAGAAAACAACGTACAATATAAATATTGTTTTGTCTTCGAACGAACGCTTCCATGAATCACAACCCTCTCAAAGTCGGGTTATCAAGGCTTGCTGTTTTTTCTCAAAACAGTGTTGGCCAGTAATGTACACAAGATACTTCAACGTCTCGTTTAAGACCTATAAGGTGAAGAGAAAATAAACTCTGGTTCTAACGCGCTGTTCATATGACATATGTATCGGTGGACGCGGTACTGTGAGTGACGAATATATTGAACCTCTCGCCTTTCAACTGGATACAGTACAGTATCACGTGTGTATATACTGTGTGTGACGAATAGATTGAGCCTCTCCCCTTTCAACTGGATACAGTACAATATCACCTGATTATATACTGTGTGTGACGAATATAGTGAGCCTCTCGCCTTTCAACTGGAATACAGTACAGTATCACGTGTGTATATACTGTGTGTGATGAATAGATTGAGCCTCTCGCCATTCAACTGGATACAGTACAATATCACCTGATTATATACTGTGTGTGTCGAATATATTGAGCCTTTCGCCTTTCAACTGGATACAGTACAATATCACCAGATTATATACTGTGAATGATGAATAGATTGAGCCTCTCGCCTTTCAACTGGATTAAGTACAATATCACGTGTTTATATACTGTGTGTGTCGAATATATTGAGCCTCTCGCCTTTCAACTGGATACAGTACAATATCACCTGATTATATACTGTGTGTGACGAATATAGTGAGCCTCTCGCCTTTCAACTGGATACAGTACAGTATCACGTGTGTATATACTGTTTGTGATGAATAGATTGAGCCTCTCGCCATTCAACTGGATACAGTACAATATCACCTGATTATATACTGTGTGTGACGAATATAGTGAGCCTTTCGCCTTTCAACTGAATTATGTACAATATCACGTGTTTATATACTGTGTGTGTCAAATATATTGAGCCTCTCGCCTTTAAACTGGATACAGTACAATATCACCTGATTATATACTGTGAATGATGAATAGATTGAGCCTCTCACCTTTCATTTGGATACAGTACAATATCACGTGTTTATATACTGTGTGTGTCGAATATATTTAGTCTCTCTCCTTTCAACTGTATACAGTACAATATCACCTGTTTATATACTGTGTGTGACAAATATATTGAGCCACTGGCCTTTCAACTGTATACAGTACAATATCACGTGTTTATATACTGTGTGTGACGAATATATTGATCCTCTCTTCTTTCAACTGTATATAGTTCAATATCACGTGTTTATATACTGTGTGTGACAAATATATTGAGCCTCTTGCCTTTCAACGGAATGTTTAGCGTCTAGTAAACTGTATAGTTGGCTAGAACAATTGGCTTAAACAGACAACATTCTGGTAGTCAGTGGTTCTACTCTAGGCCCGTCCACAGGCCTAGAAATTATCTTCAACGACAGTTGAACAGAAGTTAATGACTTTGTCTACCTGAGGATTTTGAAGCTATTTTGTAAAGCGTGTTGCATCTTAACTTAACGCACCTAAGTACTCTATGCAATATCCCACTTAGATACCCATGTACAAAATAGAAAGGTGAGGCCACTTGTTTATGTGCTGACAACACTTACCCTCTTCCTCTCACGAGTTTACACACTCACTATACTATTTGTGTATGGACAAGATCAACTTGCCTTTTCTTGCTACCTAGCACCGCGTCTTATTACTCGTTCGGGTTATATCTTAAATACTAATTACGCTAGTGGTTTAATGTATGAGGAAGGTTATATTTAAAGGAAAAGTACCCGCATTTACACGGAGGGAGGGTGCTAACCCATTTTGGAAAAACCACTCTCAGTACGCCGGACAAAATCTTGACCTTCCTGTCATTGGCAGTCTAGTCCACTGTGAGAGTGGCACCTCGGACCATGTGACCACCAAAGTGGGTTTTCCTATCCTAGAGAGACAAATACCTTTTTTACTCTACATCCTGGTAGTAAGGTTTCTAAAGGCCATATTCGTGAATAAACCAAGTAAAACAAGCTTTAGGCGATTTATAAAAATATTCGTTTAAGAAACTACTTTACGTTCAAAAAAACAATTTTATGACAATGTAAAACTATTTCTAGAATTAATTAAAATTGTTTTGTTGTTTCAATGTTAACTCTTTAAACGTCACTGAATAAAACTTAAATACATAAGCAGGTGAACCCCTATCTAGACTTACCGTGACTTCACAAGTAGGCAACGTTATTAAGGCGGCCACCTCGGTCAGCGAGAAAGTATCAATCGCTGTCAGGCCACATAGCTTCAAGAACAATGGCCTGTGTCGTTTTCTGGAACTACCTCACTATTTTATCCAGGCTTATACTCCCCTCACCTACAACCGACCTTTATCATGTCAATAAGAAAGATGGGAAATCAAACTACGAAACTTCTCATATCAAGGTAAAGAGGGAAGCTCGCTTTTAATTATCAAATATATTGACATTTTCTGTTGTAAGCCTTAAAAATAAAACTAGTGTGTTTGTTAGAGAAAAGTAAAATCTAGATTTCTTTTTCATCAAGCCTAATTTCATAACTCCACAAAAATGCTTAAAAAGTCTTTGAAAATGAGCTAATGTCACACACACATCTATTAATAAAACTCAAATTATAGGGTTGCTAAGGCAATATTTCGGCTTTATCTTGGCATGAAACATATTTTAAAATAATGCACCCTAGAACTAAATATTGCGTTAGAGCTGAACGTCTGCGCGGAAATTTCTCGATTACCGAGACGGCCTCCTTAATATAAAACAAAATGTAGATGTTTAAAATAATTTTTAAACCCATTGTTAGATCAGTATTCGACTTACAAATTAAATTATCTAGGTATGATACCCCTTGCACCAAACATGTGACCTTGGATCCAGGAGGATTACCACCTGAATATTGGGACGGTCCTAAATATTAGATTGAGGATATTTTGGACGTCATCTAAACTCAAACTACTGTCCTCAAGAAACTTAGCGTAGGATGGAAGGGATTGTTATTTAAGGCCCGTATTTTTTACAGCTTTTATAGCAACTTTTTTTTGTCCAAAATAAATAAAATATTGCTTCATTAGGTTTAATTTTCTCCACGTAGTGATGACAATATTTATTGTATATCTGTCAAGGTATCCATAAATTTAAAAGAATTTGATGAGAACTGTTTGTCTTTATTTAAAATGTTTCTAATCAAATGCCGCGATGTTCATGAACAATATTCAAGAAACCCATTTCGGTAGCCGCATGGATGCATTTCGTTTAAATTAAGCCTTCTTATTCCTTCACCCATTAGCGTAAATAGTATACATAGGCGTATAACCTGAATGGTTGGTAAGACGTAGTGCTAAAAAAAATTCAAGAACTTTTGAGATTCCTAATATGTATTCAATTAAACTAAACAATAATGGGGAGATCGTGGTTCAAATCTCGGTTGGTTTTTCCCCTAAATTGTTCTCCATTCTCCCTCCACGCAAATGCGGGGACACCTCCTCTGAATATAACCTCCCTTAAACCATTAGCTTAATTAGTACATAGTAGGTGACCTGGCGGTCTAGGGGTAAGGTGTCAGACTTCTGTGCTGGCGGCCGGGGTTCAATCCTCGGTCCCGGCACATATTTATCTGATTACCAAATCCTTTCTTCACCTCTGACAAGACATCTTGTGAATATGGGGAATACCAGGCCTCCACCGTGGTTCGGATTCAACGTTAAACTGTAGGTCCTCCATTTCATCTCACTATCACCCTACCATTATACATTAGCGTAAGTGCGTATAACCCGAACGGGTAGTAAGACGCGGTGCTAATAATAATAATTATTACATAATCCTATAACCCGAACGGGTAGTAAGACACGGCGCAAAAAAAAATCTTATTTATTTTGGTATAAAAACTGCAATAAAAACTGACATTAACAGGTTCTGCTCCCCATCCCACCTTAATGTGCGCGATCTGAACCAACTTACGTCTTTACATGACTTACCCCCTACTATAGTTATTTTACAAACTCGGCCTTAAACTTGAGTGAAGAATGGCCTTGAGCATAGGAAGAAGCTTGGATAGCTCATTGGTAGAATATTGTCGCGCTAAGTTGAAGGTCGTTGGTTCTATTCTCGTGTCCAGGTGTCATTTTTCAACTGATTCAAACTAAGTGGAATGTGATCTCCTCCATACGGACATTCCCGCAATTACAATGATTTTCAACCTGTGTATTGATATACATTAGCATTCCCATTTAATTATGATCTTGTAATGTATACTTGGCAACAGGACAGCCCTCCTGAGTCGAAATGTGACTGCGTTATCTGATAGCTCATTATATTAATTGATCGCTCATATGTATCTGACGATTACCGTCCGTCCATCACAAACTCTGCCCTAAGATATGAGTAAATAATGACCCTAGTCCCGGGACGAAGCCTGAATAGATCCGTGGCAGAGCATTGGCATACTAAGCCAAAGGTCCTAGGTTCAATTCACGTGTACAGATGCTATTTTCAGATAATTTATGTTATACGAAAAACATTTCACCCACTACTCTTGTCACAATTTAATCACCGTGAAGCTTGCTTCGGTGGTCAAATGGGGAAAGGCAGGGTTTTATTACTGGCAGGGGCGTTGCACGAAATATATTTGGAGGAGGGGGGTGAACCAGTGTTTTTCCCAACTCCAAGCATTTCGAAATTAGAAAAATTCCCAAGTATCAAAGGAGCGTACAAGAAGGGCAATGTTGAGAAAGTGTGGTGGGGGGTCGGGGGTCGGGAGGAGGCTCCCATTTTTTTAATTTGGGGTGATAATCAAGACTTAAACCGAGCTTTTAGGCAACTGTGTTTTTCAATTTATTTATTTATTTATTTGAAAGGCCGTAGCCAGCCAATAATTTCAGGAGGAGTTTGGTGGGAACATCCCCCAATTGCCGGAAGCTAGAAAACATTCTAAATGATAAACAGTTTTAGAAGCTATCTGAAATGTTTTATATGGCAAAATTACCCCCTAACTGCCGAAGGCTAAAAAAATTCTAAATATTAAACACCTCTAGAGGCTCTCTGAAGTGCTTTTTATGGTAACACAGCCACCTAATTTTAACTTGTATCTTATTTCGGGGGTGGTTTGAGCCCCCAAACCCCTCCGCCTCCCTAGGCGACAACCTTGTTTATTTGTTCATACTGGAGTTTTAAAGCTACAGGGCTTTTTTAGTACAGCTTGAATTATGATTTATTTCAGTTTACCTGCATCTGAGCTAAATATCCAATTGAGCTTAAATATATTTATTTAGATTTGCAGATATTGTTCAAATCGTGTATTTTAGATTTAAAAAAATATTTACTTACTTTATTACAATGGTTTCCAACATTTTGTAGTTTATGACCACAACTTTTCTCGCTGCGGCCATCGTGGCCCTTTGATAAGTTAAAACGTTCAAATCCTAGTTTTTAAGTGTTATTCGTTGAGTATTACTACCAGCCCGGACTATCTACAGTTAACTCCACCAGTGGGATAGGTAAAATTTAGAGGAAATGTACACTTATTTGCTTGGAGGGATATGAGGGTAAACTACCCCTGGCCAACATTAAAATCTTTACTTCACTTTCACCAACCCAAAAGAGCGTGACATTAAACCCGCATGTATACTAATGCTTGTTTTAATTATTATAAATTGCTTATAGCAATGATTATATGTGACAAATACGTAGTATAATAGAATCAACAAGCCTGGGGTTGGAGGATGATTTTATATTATGCTATCAGCATTACAAGGCCACCACAGTAAACAAGTCAGCAAGAAGCTATCAGAATGGAATAGCCAAAAGGAACCTAATCAATAACTAGGTCGTTTTTAGCACTTTAACAACTTACGTTTCTATTAGAATTTCGCATCTTCTTATAGTCATTAAAATCCTTGAAAATGTAAATATAAAGCTAAAACCTCTATATTGTGACCCCACCCAAAACATACTGCGACCCTCAAGCTGGAAACCACCGCTTTATTATAACACAGTTGGAAGCAATATTTAACTAGTTAGCAATCTGAGATGTAGAACTCGCTCGTCACTTTAGCAAAAAACTATCAATTTGGCCATGTTTATTTAAAAAACATTTTCCAACTGTAAAATAAAGCAACAAAAATGGAATTTATAGATATATTTCTACAGTACTTTGATACTTGTCTACCAAAATCCTGCTTCATAACCTCATGGAAGTTGCCCTAAAATGTTAATACGGGTTCGTCAATAAAATATTCAAAACATATTTTAATTTAGCGCGTGAGAGTGAAGGGTCTTCCACTGACATTTTATTAAATATCTTATGGAAAATTCGAAATTAATACGCTAAACAATATTGTTACACGAAATTTCATGCAAATTTAACACTAAATAACAAATTTAAAAATGTTAAAGGATGAAAATAAAACTTAATTTTTTGTTTAATGTAGTCTACTTAATCAAATGTAAAATTATAAGCATTGTAACAGTGTAACACAGCCTTATTACTCCTCTTCCTTCATTGTTGCTTTGATCCTATTTAAATTGCTTTCATGAAAGCCTATTTTAATAAACAATGAAATAAGATACATCAGTTCAATTCAAACTAGTATGGATACTTGCTAGAAAAATGAGTGTGTATTTCAGAAGTCAAATATCAACACTAGCCTCAATGTCCTCCTTTCGTCAGTCAGAGCTTTCGATAAGAAAACAATAAAATCTTGCGTAATATTTCCTGCATTTATGCCTTCAAACTTTAATAGAGCCCTAATTAAGGCATTGTCTGTACAACAAATGATAATTTTAATCTTAAAACTGTGACAGTCTAGCAGCTACAATAGCCACAACTAAAAACACTAAACCATAAACAAAACATTGGCTGGCAATGCTGCCACTTCAAGCATTGCTGGCTGAGTGAAATTTTGCTACTGGGCAGCTCATGTTGCCTTATGATTCGTTTCCATACCGCATTCAGCATACACTCACTGGCCTATGCCTACTGACAACAACGCTACCAGACTACTTGATTAACTGAGATTTCTACAATCTACTAAACAAGGAATTTCCTTCAAATGTTTGACGATTTTTGAAGTTGGGATTTTTTGTAGAGTAGAGATCAACAGTTGGGAAATATGAAATTTGTCTATACAAGTCTGTCATAATAGAAAGTAATGGTGTACAGAATAATCCTATAATTTCTCAAGTCCAGATCTCAAATCTCACAAAATTTACAACTTTCAAGCTTTTAATCAACATTGGACACCCGCCCCTCTCCCCTCCCCGTCCATACCCCGGCGCAACGCCCCTGGTGTGCCGCGAAGAGTTAGAAGGTGTGCCACGAGAGTTTGAGGGGCGATATAAAAGAAACAAGAACAACCGTGTTGGGTGAAAATATATTTTAATAGATCCATTATCAACAACATTTTTAAAAACAGCACAATTACTATAATTTTATCTACTGAACTTTCAAACACAATCTTAATACTAGTTATTTAATGCTAAAATCCCGCCTTGAAAACTTATGGTGGGTCTTGACAATTTTTAGCACCTAGTTTAGTGTGCCATGAGTTAAAAAAAAGTATAAATCGCTGTTCTAAGGTGTGCTTGCAATATTATAGATGATGGGGATATTAGGGTTCGAATCCTGGTCAGATGCACCGAGTTAAATGGATTCCCACGCTTCCTCCACGCAAATCTGGGCACTCTTTCTCTAAATTCAACCTTCCTCATCCCTAACACTTTAGAGTAATTCATATGCGTATAGCTCGAACGGGTAGTAAGACGCGAGAACAGAAAAGAATTCTAGGAAAGAGTAAACCTAAATTTCCCAAACAAAGAATAACTTTATTTTTTTTATTAGAGGTATTCAACGTGCACTTTCTGAACCGACTAAGTATATCAACACACGATAATTTCTATGAGCGAGAGTGAAAGGGGTTACCAATATTGCCGAGAAAGGTATTCTCACATATCTTCCAGGGTTCCTTTACATCCCATAATCAACAGAGGACCGATGGCTTTACTTCCCCTTCGAAATAAGTTGAGCTAGAGATTTGTATCACTTAATAAAAATCCATCGACCTCACCTGGGTTTGAAGCCAAGAACATCTGGTCCTGAGGCGAGCACTTTACCCCAAGAACATCGAGGTCGACTTTATTTGTATTCTGTGCCGGGAATCAAACTCGGTACTCATAAGTTTGACTGACATAGACTGAACCAAGTAGTCGACCCTTCTAATTGCTGGATCAGCTGTAATAACAATTACCCCAGATCTTACTCCCTTGATAAAAAACAAACCACAGGACGTAGCCGACGATACAAGTTAAAATGCGCGCTCGATAAACCGGGGAGGGTAAGAGAGGGTTGGAAATAGAGAGCGAGTGAGAGAGAAAGTCGTAAAACCGAGCGCGCGGCGTTGTACACGCTCAGTCTTACCTGTCGCTGTATCGGCGAGCAGTGATACCCCCCGTTCGTCGGTCCGTACAGACGAGAATACGACAACCCCCTGCTTTTCTCCTCACACCCCCTGTGGCGTTACAACCCCCAACCCTTCATCTGCCCCCCCCCCCCTTCCTCCTCAATCTGACGGTCTAGACTGACTCCCACGCGCGTGAGGATAGTACGTTATCTTGTACAAACCTTTCGTTTGGAAAAATAACAGGTGATGGTTAAAAAGGGGAGGGGGCGTCGATACTTGAGCAAAAAAATTAATTAATATATCGAAACCTTTAAGTGAACTTTAAAACTAGAGTTGTAACTTTTTCGAAGAACTAAATATATATACTGTTTTTTTTAACGCATGCGTACGAAACAAAATCAAATATATATATATTTTAATTTATAAACCCTTATATTTTCTTTGTGTTGATCAACGTATTTTCTAAAACTTTGAATAAATATATTCTATTTTATTTTTTATTTAGTTTTAAGTGGTCGAGATAAATGTAATCCGGCGTACGGTTTAAACGTGTGACGTAACGTCTGTGTGGGTCCGTCACATGCTTTTAGGAGCGGGTTGAGACGCACCACCTCACGATGTAATTTCGATTATTTTTTTAAAAAATATTGGAAAACCTCCACATCATGGGATCGTCCAGTCGCTACAGTTCTTACAACTGTCTGACGAGTTGGGACAGCTACGACAGGATACCCCGGTGAGGAACATTTCAGGTCTCTCTTTATGGACCACAGTTAGTTTGTATCGCTAATTAAAAAAAAAAAAGTGTCACCTAAATATGCTCCGGCTCTCATAGGAAAGTTATGTGACAGCTATACAAGCTACTAGAGCTACTTTCACGTGTGTTTTTTTTTAGCACCGCATCTTGCTACCCGTTTGGGTTATGCACTTATGTACCAATTACGATAATGGTGTTAGGGATGGTGAAGGTTATATTAAGAGGCAGTGTACCCGAATTTGCGTGAAGGAGTGGAAAAACCACCCTCATTACACCCGACCGAGATTTGAACATTTATTTCCCCCGTCATCGGCAGTAGAGTTTATTGAGAGAATGATGCTTTATACCATGCGGCTACTGAAGTGAGTTTTTCAAGTATTCAAACGTCAAGTCATGTGATTTTCAGTCATAAATTTATATATATATATATTATCAATTTCTGTAAAATAACACTAATAAAATAGTAAAACGTTAGTAATGTTGACCTAAAAAAAGAATTTATCTGTACTGTCTATCCTTGTGTAGAGTCCAAAAGTTAGTTTTGTTTGTGTAAGACCAAGTCCCACTGAGGTATAGTACAATTTTCATGAGAAGAGACTTTAAAATATTTAACAACATCAATAACATTTTACTTTATAATTAGTGTTATTTTGAAGGTGTTGGTACCATCTATTGACAGCTAAAGATCCACATGACTCAAAGTATGAAATAGTTAAAATAGTACTAGTAGCTTTTCTAGCTGTCAGATAAGGTTCTTCCTAAATAAACTGGCAGAAGTGTTTATTAAATTAGTGAGAACATTGCTTATCATGTTTTAACGTTAAGATATATCCGTTACTAAAGCGTTATTAATACATTTTGTAGTAATTAAAATCAACCTAACGTTCGTCTGAGGGTGATCTACATAACTATTACTGAAACATTTAAAGACTTGTTGCCTCTGGTGGTTTTTTGCGGGGGGAAGGGGGGGGGGAGTGGACTTTAATCCATGAAATTGTTAAATTTACCACTCACCAATAGCTTGGGCACTAATTATTTTAGAACTACACCCATATAGCTAATTAATTTTTCGCACACGTAGTTCTCATTGAAGCGTATTTAAGTGTGATTTAATTAGACATCGGTACTTAATTAGTTTTCTAACTTTATATTTATCTTTTAATAGCAAAAATGTTTTCTCGTGGTCGAATTAAAACGATATTTAGTTACTTCGTATATTTGTACCATTTATTTTTACTACTAAGCTTTTATCAAATATATTCTAGATTTAAATCTATATTTTGAATACTCATTTAATTTCTTATTTATATAATTGGGTAGATATGGTTATTTATTGTAATAGTATTTAAAATTTACATTTTTTTGTGTGTGTGTCAAAGGATTGGTTGAGAACATTAGTTATAAAATATATTTTTATTTTTACAATCTTGTTATTAAAAATTATTTTTGTTGACTACGCTTCACAAAGATACATTAAATGTCTAAGGTATTTTTCTAATAAAATGGTAACATAATTTAGATACATTAAGAGAAAATTACATTCCTCATTATTATGTTTTAACTCTGCTGAACCGAGCTCCAAATCTACGTGGTGTTTTCAATATTCACTGTAAAAATAAATTAATCATTTATGTATGTGTGTGATTAATATATCATATATATATATATCATCTTTGAGTGATTGAATTAATTATGACTCATTAGTTTTTAATTAAATACATGTATTTATTTGGTGATGTATTTTCCTCTTACTATTGCTAAAATAATATGTATCATTTGATCATTAATAAATCACTAAATTGGTAATGGGACATAAATTTAGGCCATTTCTTAATATCTACTTAGTATAATTTATGATTCATAAACACTGCGAAAAAAAAGCCATTTTGAATGTTAAATAAAGCAGTACAGTCATGCTTTTATACAATTAGTTGAATAATAACATATTTTAATTTGTAGTTTACAGTAGCTTAGGAAATTTCATATCTACATTGGAATTGATGTTTTTAAAATTAGTACACATTTGTCTGTTTAAATTTATAATAATTTGTAAACACGTGCAAGTATAATTTATGCAGTGCAAAACTACACATTTGTATTATTATTATTATTATTATTATTATTATTATTATTATTATTATTATTATTATTATTATTATTATTATTATTATTGTTATTATTGTTGATTTTGTAAACACGGGCTATTTGACGAAAAACAAGCTTATTATAGGTTTACTGTTGACTTTAAAGCCATAGAGCACATATGCCTTAAATGTACACATTATATGGGCAATTCCATGAAAATTTCAGGTTTGTAGAAAAAACTAAAAAAATTAAAAGATGATCTTTAATGAAAAAATTTAATTTTGGTAAAAAATATCATTGTGATAGTGCATTTTAAATTTGCAAATTAATGTTTAGAATGATGAAACAAGTATCCTAATTATACTGTTGCTTAAAGCGTTGTTAAAAACTGATCAAAAAGGAATAATAAACAATAATTGATATCAAAATGTTGTAAGTATATTATAGATTTCTGTTGTAGGCTACATATTGTTTTGATGTTGCTTTTTAATTTTAGACCTAAAAAACAAAATAACAACATACTACAAACACGTAATTCCGTCACAAAAAAACATGAAAAAGTTTGCTTAAATGGCACAATTTTACCTGAAACTACTTATGAATTTGTATTTAACATTAATTTCTAATCCTTTCATTTTGTATAAGTATAAAAATTATAATGCAAACCTATCCTATGCTGCAATTAAATAATTATTGTAACCCCGCCACATTATTATTATTATTATTATTAACACCGCGTCTTACTACCCGTTCGGGTAATACGCACTTACGCTAATGTGTAATGGTAGGGTGATGGTGATATGAAATGGAGGACCTACAGTTTAACGTTGAATCCGAACCACGGTGGAGGCCTGGCATTCCTCACATTCACAAGATGTCTTGTCAGAGGTGAAGGAAGGATTTGGCAATCAGATAAATCTTTGCCGGGACCGAGGATTGAACCCCGGCCGCCAGCACAGAAGTCTGACACCTTACCCCTAGACCGCCAGGTCACCAACCCTGCCACATTAATTCCGTCACATATCATATTTTAATTTTATGTCTCTAAACATTGTTCTAATGAAGGTCATTATTGGTTAGTTGAACAGATTTTTGTTTAGTTTAAAAAACAGGCCCAAAACTTTTTGAATGAAAAATAGGCTTATTTTTCTTTTTTTGATTAGTAACAGTAGTAGTAAGTCTAACCGTAGAGAGCTTTGACATGATCAAACTTTTTTCACAGCTTTCTCTTCAGATGTGTGGAAATAAAGTTTGGTATATTTTACCCACACCTATAAATGCTGACTACCATATCCTCATGTGTCTTTAAACTGAATAACTCTGGGCTATTCAAGTGTAACAATCAGCCAAACAATGTTTGAATTACCTAATTTTTTTATAATGAGCCTATTTGCATGTGTTTCCCTGCCTGAAGAAGGAGGTGGTACCTCTGAAAGCGTGTGTTCATTGTGTGTGTGTGTGTATGTGTGTGTGTGTGTGTGTGTGTGTGTGTGCTTTCAAATGTTTGTTTCTATCTCTACAATTTCTCAACCAGCTATTGCAGATAAGTGAGCTAGGTGAGTTTCTTTCATTTAACAAAGACATGGATTAAATTTTGTGTTATCAACCCACTTTTTTTTATAATTGATGTTGTGTTTAGCTACATATTTTAGATCTTCTATTAAGTACGTCTATTTTTATTGTTTAAATTTTCACATTAGATTGAAGTATATAGTTGATTTTTTGAAAGGGCGAACAAATAATTCCGTCACGTTCGCTAATGTTTACGTATATCTTAAAATAAAGAAGATATTTAAATAAATACTATTCCCTAAGGAGGCTAGTAGAATGATTATTAAGATTTTCACAGTTTTTTTTTTAAACTCTCCTTAATTCACAGAACTTTGTGATTGAAACGAAGTCAGAAGTTTCATGGTTGACAAGACAGTAATTCCGTTACACACATATATTTATTTCCCCCCGCCCCCCCTCCCCCACTGTTTATCAATATATTAAGATATGCTTGCACTTGTAATGTATGTATATTAGTAAAAGAAACCCTCCCATTCAAATTATTTCGCCCATTAAAGCATAAAAATTAGGACAAAAAAGTGAATTTAGTAATTCCGTTACAAATGTAATTGGTTAAATGCACGTCCTGGGCTCAATCCAAGCTCATTTATATAGGCTTTCTCTCGATCTTACTAACTACTAGCTCCAAGAATTTGATCTTGTAGCCCTCTTCAATAAGCCACGACTGTTGTAAATGACAAATCGAGATAATTACTACCCACTTCGGTGGCCGCATGATCTATGCAAAGGCGTCACTCTTACAGTAGATTAGATTCCCAATGATGGGAAGCTCGGAGTTCAAATCTCTGTCGGGTGTACATAGAGGTTTTTTTTTACTAAATGAATTTCTACGAAAATTCGGGTACACTTCCTCTAAATTAAACCTTTATCATATCTAACACATTAGCGTTTACGATCCATGGTTTTAAGAATGAGTATTATGTACCATTAGTATTTGATGTATTGCCTTCAAAAAGCATATTAACGTACACTTTATTTTTAAATTGTTAGTGTAGAAATGCTCTTAATTTAACCTTGTTTTAAACCCTAAGATTTTTGTCATTGATTTTGAGCGTGCAATACACGAAGCTGTAATCATGCGATGGTGAGGGGTAAACATCGTCGACTGCCGGTTTCATCTTAGTCACATTCAGTCCCTTGATTTGGATAAAATAACCAACAGTAAAACTTCAGCTGAAGGACAGTATCCAAAACATTTCTTTCGAGATGCAATTTTTAAAACCAGAAGACTTTGGCGAATTTCTTGCATCTGAAATGATGGCGAATATGCCCGAAAAAGGAAGAAATACTTAAATTCTGGGATTAAAATGTAGACACATATATTGATGAAGAGTCACAATTTACCCCAAAATTTGTTTGTACTTATATTTTTTTATATCTCTATGCACAGCCTTGTATCTTAACAGGTATACGTGGGCCAACTGTAATGTTATTAAGTTTAATAGCTCTATAACTTTTATAATCCTCCTGGTCAACGAATGTGGCCCAATCCACCTGTGAGCTTATGGAAGAAACTGGTTTCGTGACCCGATTGTAATGCTCTGAGCGCGCTAGTTTCGTGTTGAGCTATACTGTCAAGGACGGTGAGATCGAAGTTTGAATCTCTCTCGGGTGAACTGAGGATGGTTTTCCCTCAGTTGAGAAAATGCGGGTCCTCTTCCTCTATATTTAAACTTCCCAATTCCTAACCCATTAGCGTAATTAATACTTAAAGCGTATAACCCGAACAGTTAGTAAGACGTGGTGCTAAGTATTCTGGCTTAAGCCACATATACAAACTCCATATCCGTAGGTCCATACGCCATAGAAGTTGGTCAAATTTAACTTTCTAAGGACTATTCCATATAGAATAGTCCTTACCAATCACAGATTAGTATATAGTTGCGCGCGCATCGAAATAAAAGCACCAATTGTATATAAAGGGTATGTTGCTAATTATATAAGTTTGATAGCTCAAATTGTGTTATAAATATATTTATTGTGATTGTACTTAACCTTCATTTCAAATATATCCTGAACATTTTCTCAAAAAGTTCTTGCTCTAGACTATGTTTCTTTCGGATCGTTTTATTGTATTGAACAAAGTCTCTGACTATCTCATTGGTTGGCTCAGTCATTTGATTAAGGATACGAACGGTGTGGATGCGAAGAGAATTTCTCAGGACTACGGACTTACAAAGTCTGTAGAAAGGGCTTTAACGGTAATAACTTCTGATGTTGTAGACTTGTTAGGAGAATGTTTGTAACACATGTGTTACGGATAATGTTGCTATTGTATATTCAATACAAACAGATAATAATAGTTTTTTTATTTTATTTGCTTAGTAACACACGTCTTACTATCCTTTCGGGTGTTACGCATATTTTATGTACAAAATAATGTGTTATGAATTTAGAGGAAGTGTACCCACACTTGAGTAGAGGGAGAGTGAAAGAACATTTAGGAGAAACCACCCTCAGTAAACCCGGCTGGGATCCGAACCCTGATCTCCCCGTTATTGGCAGTCCATTATACTGCGAGAGTGAAGCCTTAGACCATTCGACCACCAAAGTGGGTAACAAAATAATATTGAACATTAAAAATTCAACTAATTTATTTGATCAAACAAATAAAGCATCCATCAATAATTTTCCACTTCAATTAAGATTATATAGATAAATGTGTCGGAAGAAGGAATATTCCCCTGTGATGTGTAAATACTACCTTCTCTACATGTTATTGGTATACAAATTTCTTGCCCTAAGTTAAGTATATTCTATCAAGGACTAAAATATTATCAATAATTTAGCTAGACCTTGAATTGTTTATTTATTAAGAGATTATATTTATTGATCAAAAATTTTCATTCATTATGTATTATTCTATAAGATTGGGGAATTTTTTTTTTCAGAGGGATAGGTTTTTTATTTTTATGTCAATGTATTTGATAAAAAAAACGTTATCTTATCTTACTATGATTTGTACCCCCTTCCCCTACTGGGTACATATAATACATAGAAAAACAGTCATTTTAACAAAAGAGATTTATTATAGTAAACAATTAGATAAATTGTCACAGATACAAGTTTCACATGATTGAACAATTAGCAAAGAACAAATTAAGAATATAACATTTACACAGTCTCACTTGGTAGAGTCGAATATTAATAGGTATCCACAGACCTTGATTGATTCTTAGCTGATAAATCCAGCTAATTGAAGGCTATGAAACAGGTGTCACTAAAGTACTACTGCTGGTCTTTTTCCCCTATGGTACTGCCAGAGCATAATATAGTACGTTGATAACTATTAATACCAATACTAAATCAAAAGCCTAGTCACAGGCGAATATAAAAATAGAATAATTTGCGCGGACCCCACAATGAAGCTAGGGCAAATTCCTTGGGTCGCGCCATTAAGCTTATAATCAGCTAATTCACAGTTTCAACAACATTTACATATAAAGTCCTAAAACTTGTTTTTAAAGAAACAGACATCCTGGTGGTAGCCCCCAATAAAAAAACTAGTGTTCATGACGTTTAGGACGTCATGACTAATCTGGAACAAAGTAGTAACGAACTTGTGACTTAGACTAAGTCACAACACTATGGTTGCTATACTTTATCACTTTTTGGTGATGATTTAAAAACACATGAAAAAGACGATTTTTCAGAGATTAATAACTATTACATTTCCAAAACATTACACCATAATGACAAATTTGAATGTTATTTCATTAATTAAAATGAGTTATCATCAGCACACTTAGTCACTTATATTTCCAACTAATTATCTCACAAAGACATCCCCATGACATTGAGTTTCGAAGCAATGGGGAACTTCTTTCTGTGTAGGTCCACGAGACGGAGAAGATATTGCTTCTGTTTCTCATCCTTGGTGATGCTGGAGTTGAATTTTATAATAAGGGATATACCTCGCTCTGCACAATCATTCACAGCCTTCATTTGTCGGAATTTCTGCAGCATTTCACTGTAGGTTGAATCCATTGTCCACTCTGCGGAATCCTTGGCTAAAAATTAATCTGCCTTTCCTCGTCCGTTCTTAATTAACAAATAAAATAGTTGAGCTCTGCGCTGTGTAACGAATGATTTTCTCTGATGGTTGAACGTTTTACCATCCAATCTCTTCATATTCTTTCTCTTTGGTAACCGTTGTAGATTTTTGACTTTTTCTTTTTTGGGAGCCATACTTACTCGTGAATCAAACATGGCAAGTTCAACTAGATGTTCGAAATAATACCTGAGGTGGTGACGAACTGCATTTGCTGCAGTGGAGCTGATCTTGACGTCATTCAGAGGTGCTCTTTTAGTCAATGGAGCCTCATTCCAATACTGACCATATATGAGACTAACAAACAGACTTATTTCACTCTTTTCTCTGCAGTAGTGAAAATGATTTGTTGCTGAAACAGGTAGATTTTTAAGCAGTAAATCACCTCTGCCATCCAACTGGCTTGGTGTACATCTCAGTCCCAGATGGTATTCCGAGAAAAATCTGACATAAGCTTAGCAGTTCAGCATAATCATCTCTGGGCTGCTGAGTCTTCAAAGCTTCTATATAGTACTCATGCATTTTTTGACATTGTCTGAGGAAAACATCAGTATAAAACAGAGTATTGCTTGCTCTTATAAAATTTTCTTTGTTAATTGATGGCCATTGCTTTTGGAACGTGTAAATATTTGCACTTCTGGCCCTCCAATGTGTTCAAACATTTCTCTGAAAACGTTTGAAAGCATGACTTCAAAAATATAGTGTCTACAGGCAATCCAAATAATCTCAATATCAAGTACCTGTTCGATTAAAGAACATGCACCCATGTTTATTGGAAAACAACGTTGTAATTTTCTCATATTTGTTTGGTCAATCTCTCCACAAAATATATTAGACAGGATTTGCAACGCTGGTCAGTCGAGTTTGCCAGTAGATTCTTCTTACTCCAGCACACCACCTCTCAACATAACTGAGAACGAGGAGATTTGATAACAGCTAACTGAGAGAGAGATAGAGAGAGAAGATAAAGCTTTTCTCCATAAGACCTACAGTTACCTCAGCAATGATATTGGGTGTGAACGGGATGCGTCTGGAGAAATCTCTAGGCACAAAGCTCGTCTTGTCATCAAGGGCTATGCTCAAAAGAAGGGAATTGATTTTGAAGAGACATACTCACAAGTAGTATTTTACAGTTCAATTCGGTACTTAATTGCTACGGTGGCAGTGTACGATTTGGATATCGATCAACTTGCTACGATAACGGTGTTTTCGCAAGGTGATCTTGCTGAAGAAAATATATATGGTCCAATAAGAACAATTTTGGGGATCCAACAAAGCATGCCGCTTAATAAATCACGGTATGGTCTGAAACAGGTGAGCTAAGTATGTAACATAAAGTTTGATGCATGCCTTAAAAAATTGGTCTGAATCTGTCTCAAATTGACTCTTGTATGTATTACAGAATCAAAGGAAACTCAATTCTGGTCTTGGCCGTTTATGTTAACGGCATGGTCTTGTTTTAAAATGATAAAAGAACAAAAGAATATATAGAGAGTCAAATGATTAAACATTTTTAAATGAAGGATATTGGAGAGGACAAAATTGTCTTGGGATTCCAAATAAAAAGAGACCATCCAAACAGAAAAATTTGGATTGCTAAACATCCATATATTGAGAAAGTTTTGAAATGGTCTAATATAAGGGAATACAACCAAGTTGGAACTCCTCTGGCCCCAGGTGAAACGGTATCCAAAAAAGAATCATCAACCTATACATAAGAAGTCAATAAGATGGAAGCTAAACTCTACGAGGAAGCCCTCGAGAGTTTGTTGTTTACTGCGCAGATATCCAGGCCGATTTTAAGCCACGCTGTTAGCAGGGCCGAATTTACTACCTTGCCATCTGTAGGCCCTCGACGAAATGTCGCCCTTCCTCCCCCACACTATCCCCCCCAACCCTTCCACTTTTCCAAAGGGAAGGTGATATAGTTATATATATAATTTTAAGTTTTTCATCATAGTTTTGGTTTTAAATTATACATGTATCTACTATCGTGATCTTGTATTGTTTTAGAGGCATTTTTTCAATCATTGAATTCTGAAGTAAATATACTTTTCTCTTCGCCAAATAGCAGGCGAGATACACAGAAAACATAGCCCTTTGATGGTGAGTAGCCTTCACCATCCAACGTCTTATTTGTGTCTCTTCTTTATGAAGTTTTTGACGAGAATATATTCCTTTTAATATGCTTTTCTTTATCAAGATACTTGCGCATTGAAACACTGTAGCATGTATCCAAGTTTTGTTCAACACCATGAACTGTCACATAGTCTTGTAATTCATTATTAATTTCCGGCCACATACCTGGGTCCTTATAAGGTGCAAAAATACACCCCTGGTGATTGGCAGATGCATTTTCTGATCCTCCTCCTATTGCAAACATACATTTTACGCCATCTTTAGGATATAGAGCTAGTTGTAAGTTATTGTCACTTACATAAATTAACAACAGTTGATGTTGTTATCAGGTCTGAAAGCATTGCCTCTGTGAATGAAGGAACAACTAGACAGTACTACCAGAGGAAGACGAGGGGTGATGCATAATAACATTGCGATTGCTGTAGCATTGTTAAGCCTTGCCACTCATTTCTTACGTAAATACTTAGCAATAGCACCCACAACCGTTAACACACGTAGTATGTGGACTCACGGATAAGTTATAGTTAATAGTTTTACGATACTTACCTACGGACACATTAACAATTTTACACATATATAAATAGTGCAAGTGCACTGTGTACACGTGAGTCAAAAATAAATACTGTATTCAGAACTGACCACCGGCATAGCAAGGAATGTTCCGTATTTCGCGCGTGATCAGTAACACAATATAAACCAAAAGAATTTGCCACTAGGACAAACAATAAACAGAGAACAGTTGAGGTGAGTGTGAGTCATGAACTAGATGGCAAGTTATGGACTCAGCTCATTGTGAGTCACTTAGAGGGTGTGACGTGTCACTGTGCTGTGGACATAAACACACAATTTGTAAGCTGGTACTGGCACTTGGCAGGCACTGGGTATAACCTGTTGGGTATAGTGTTGTGGGGGGGGGACGAGCTAAGGACGATACACTTCCATGTGCTAAATGAAATATTAAAATATGAAACACACTTGAACAAAATATTTGCCTTCATTCCATGCCACCCCCTGAATAGTGCTGCTCTAGGCCCAGGCCTAGTCGGCCTTATGGGAAATTCGGCCCTGGCTGTTAGCTCTTTGAGTTATTTTAACCTGAATCAGTACACCAGAATGCGGTGAAAAGCATACCTCAAGGGGACCATCGATTGGAAACTTTAGTTCAATGGCAAAAAATTTCTAGGAACCTTTAACTGTGTGGGATACTGTGATACAGTTTGGGCTGGTGACCCGGATGAGAGGCTACGTGCAACGGGTTATATATTTCTTAAAAATAACTCGCCTATCTCTAACACAAAAGACAATCCACCATCTCTCTCTCTAAACGACAGAATCAAAATATATGACTATGTCTGCGGTTGCACAAGAGGTTCTATGGCTCCTAGGCTTAAGACGAGAACTTCGCGGCAGGACTGAACTAACTCTACTCCATAATATGGATTATATATTATATACAATCATGGTGCCCTAAATTTGGCTTTGAATGGCACATATCAAGCACGTTCCAAGAATATTAATGTCCGTCAAAATTTTGTAAAGGAGGAGAACAGGAACTGATAGCTCACCCAAAAATATTAGCCATCGTAATCCATGATAACTGACTCACTCAACAAGGTTGTGGACCGATATAAAATGTTTAGGTATGTTAAAGGGCATCATGGTCTCACATCAAATAGGGAGGGTGTTGAAATAAATTTGTAATGTAATTTGGTGGCCATGGAAATTTGGTTACATAGAGAGTATACAGAATAATTTGGTTTACATAAGAAATTCTTTCCTCGTGTCGCCGTGTTATATTAATGACTTAATCAATGGATAATAGTTTTATGCTGTGATATATTACTAATAAAATAGCTCATATCTTAATAAGTTTTCTACCTTTAAACCATTATTTACACCAAAAATAAACAAAAGTTGCGACTAACTAACATGCAACCCAATAGGTGGTATGTACTGAAAATGTTTTTAAATTACATTTAACAAACAATAATTATAATTAAAAGAAGTTAGGGTAAAATTAAATATTGGTATTTAGTTCCAAAATCTTATCGGTGACGATTTCAGTCCCGTGCTCCTTTGTTAAAAGTCTACTAAGTGATTCTTAAAACCCCACCTTAACGACAAAGGAGCAAACAGCTGAAATCGTAGAATAAAACACTCTATTTCACTGACCATAGTAATAAGTAATGTATTTAGTCATAAATTAAGAACAAGGGTGATGCACGAAATATCTTTGGGAGTAGGGGGGTTGGGATGGCAGATTTCCCTACTATAGGTTGTGAATTTCCCAACTCTGGATATTTTTTTAAATAGAAGAATCCCCAGATGACCAGGAATAATGCAAAGGCAACGTTGAGAATGCCAAGAGTTTGGAATGGAATGGTATAGAATACCCCCAAACCAATAGGATGGTTAGAGGGTCATCTCCTGTGGAAATTGTAATATTTGAGGTGGTATTTCGGCCTTGAGTAAAGGTTTCAAGTAATTACTCTATATAAAATGATTTCTTAGTGATCGATTTTCAAAGTGTAGAATTAGCGTGAACTGCTAATATGACGATAGTACTACCCGCCCCTAAACAAGATAATATTCATAGACATCCTGCAATGGAAATACCAATAGAACCAGCCCGCTTTAAATATTACCCCAAATAATTTTATACTCATAGGCATCCAGCATTATTAAACATCACTATCTTAATATGTCAATTATAGGTCTCTACTCACGCGTATATCTGCCTGAAGTAATACCGATGTGCAAGTTCAGCCTGCTCATCATGAATGATAGAATCAAGAGAAGTCCAAAACACTCTACAATTGTGCGGCACCCTGATGTTTCAACGGAGAAAGCCAGCAATGCTCTGATTGGCCAGTACTGTACTATTAAAGGACCACTCTTATGTTGGACACCTGGATTGGTGTACGTGACCTAACAAGCATAGCTCTACACCTGATCGTCTTGGGAGTTGAAAGCAGTGGCAGATGATCAAGACAACAAGAACCCGGCCTAAGTGACGAACACAACGAAGCCTTTCCCCCAGATGTTTGAGAATGACGTAATAACAAAGTAGAACTCCTACCTTCCCGCCCTAAAACTAGATCTATATAACGAGGGAACACAGACAATCTAATAGACTATTACTTTGGCCACTTCCACGAGAAGTCCTGATCAGGACTAGGACGTTATCTAGCTAGGATGGCTTATAATATCTTTGTTTAAATCTATAAAATATAAATTGCTGCGGTGGGTTTGAATTTCTTCAAATACTTTGGTTTAGTTTGTTGTGGAAATCTGTCTGTGTAGGCATCAGTAATATTTTGCTAAAAACTTTAATTTTAAACGTAAATTCTGTCTGGGGCACTTAATTCTTCCTGTTGCCGCTTTGGAAATAGTATACTGGTATTTTCTTGGTTTAATTAGATAGCTATATTTTTTGGTTCTTTTTTATGTTTTGCAATATTTAGGTTAAATATTAAATTTTTGCTTTTGTGGTTATCAGTAATTTAAATTCTTTAAATTGATAATGTTTCTTTTGTTGGTTATTTTGAAGACTTCTCTACTTTGAAGTTAATGTTAAAGTAACTTAATTCTGTTGTTTAATATGGTTTTGACTTTAATATTCACTGATTCATTTAGGAAAATTACAAGTTCTGTAACGTAACTTTTTCTAGTTTTATATTAAATATTTAAATGTGGGAATTTTGTTTAATTCTTTAAAAGTGACGAGGGTAGTTGTCCTGCGAAGGTTTGAGCTAGGATGCGAAGTCAAACCTTTGTGCTTTAACGTAAATATCTGGTGCAATATTTAAACCTGTTTTGTCTGTATTCACTTGTGTGAATCTGACGCGTTGTAAACCATTTAAAAAAAAGGCTCGCTAAGCTCTTTGCAATTTTTGTAATTGAGTAATTTAAACTTATGATCCTGTTGATTTTATTTGATCTTAAATCACTGTGCTGAATTAGAAGCTTGTATATCATTTAAAAAGGTTCTTTAAATAATAGCAACTATTTTGTTTATTTCATTGGTCTCTACTAGACAAGTGTATATTATATAATTATAAAGACTGCAAACTGTGCATGTAATAAATTTCTAAGATTAATTTTTTTAAATAACACACCTCAGTAAGACCTGTAAAGCCATGCAACTTGTTGTTTTAACACTGTTTGTTACTTTGAATAAAATTAAAATATTTCATTAAACAGCAAATGTTTTACTTTTTCATATAATTATTTCCTTTAGTTATCATCCTCCTCTTTTTTTAGTCTATTGTGGCCGTAACTAAATAGAGTGAGAGTGAGGTGGTACAAAAGTTACAAGTGATATCTGTTTTGACATTCACCATCATTACATGTAGAAAAGCTAACAGGTTTCGTCTCGTAAAAACTTCAGGCTTTATTAAGTGATTAACTTAAAACATTATATAAACTTCTTAATCCTATTAGTATATAGTAATAGTAATAGTAGTAGTAGTAGTAGTAGTCTCAAAACGAGTAGGTAGTGACAACGGTGCGATGCTACTATCCAACTTGATTAACTATTCTTTCTACACAATATATTACAGAATATATCTCATTTTAATGTTCGATATGTTATGAAGTTGAGAACTTTTAGAGAGTAGTGTTAGACAGTCGGGAAATTAAAAAAAATTCTATACAATTCTGTGGTAAGGAACTCTCATTTTCAAAAGTACTCTGGTGCAGAGTAATCATAGAATTTCCCAACTCAAAATCTTATCTCTACACAAAATCCACATTTTTCAAGCTTTTCTAAACCATTCCCCACCGCGACGCCCCTGCTTAAGAAGCATAAATATGATAATGGATTACACTAGATCACTTAAAAATAACACATTTATAAAGTAAAATACGGTACTTAAGAATAATTTGTCAAATATCCCACAAAATGGGCCAGAACATGTGAATCAATATTTAAATCTGTAAAACGATATTCTGCAGTTATATATAAGTTAATTAATTTCAAAGAATGTCCTTATATTATTTATTATTAATATGAAATCTAGATTAAATATTATTAAAGATATATTATTTTATTTGCAAATTGCAATGTACATATATTGTTTGACTTAATATTTAAGCATACCATGTTTTTATATTTTACTTAATATTGTTTATGTCAAATTTTTAAAATTAATAATTAAAAATTAGTTTTTTTTTGCACATTAGGGCAGAAATTTCTACTGGACGAACTATAATGATTTTCGCGATGACAGCGCCTTTATATAATAAATTCGTTATTTTTTTTTATCTCAAGATAGATTTTAGCTACTCTCCAAAAAGAAAATATAATTTGTTGTGTTTGTTATCCTGTACTTAAATATTGGTGTTTGCAAATTTACAGTTTGTTGAATATTTGTGTGTTGGATTTTGTTCTTTAGTGATTAGAATGGAATATATCGTGGCTAATGTTGAAAATGTAAAATTTGATATTGAAGTTGCTCTAGAAGAACAATATGGAGCATTGCCACTTCCATTTTCTGGAATGGATAGTAAGTTAGACCTGTCACACATTTTGATATGTCTCCTTTATGCTTCTAGACTTTTATAAAGTTAGATTAGATAATATAATATGTAGTTATAGTGGCTAAGTAAGACTACTCTTAGACATAATAAAAACATAAATTCAAACTTTTGTTATAAGGTAAACATTTTATTTATTATGTATTTAATAGCCTCTGACAAGACTTGTATTAAATACAACTTGTGAATGTGTTGAATGCCAGGCATCCACCGTGGTTCGGATCCCACATTAAACTGTAGGTCCTCCATTTCATCTCACAATCACCCTATCATTACACATTAGCGTAAGTGCGTACAACCCGAATGGGTAGTAAGACGGGGTGCTAGTAATAATAATAATAATAATAATAATAGCCAAGGTATTATTTAATTTATTGTTCATCAATAATAAAATATACAAAAACGTAGAGTTGTTTCCTCCAAATATAATAATGAGGCCTAATAAAGTTGCTTTTTTTGGGAGAAAATGATTATGAATCTGTTACTTTACAGGCAAACTACACCATATCAGATTCCATCATTGAACAGCTTAGGGCTATTTTGTGGGTCCTCCAGGCCTGAGGCCACTTTTTTTGACTATAAAACATTCCTACAATAAGTTTGAGTCTAGTACGCCTTAACCGTCCCACATTTGGCTATTTTTCACTGAAATGGTACCATGTGTTGATATTTTATTCACTTTATTATGCACACTATACTACATAGAATTGAATAACACCAAGATTTAATTTTTTTAACAAATTTATTAAATACTTTATATAAATAAAACTCAACAACTGATCACTTTTGAAATGTTAATATTGACGACAATGTATGACTACTTTGATTCTGTGCACTAGATGGAAGACGTCATCCCATGATTCTTTGTTTTACACTTGTGATCTTGCACAGTGCTCACTAAAATGGTTATGATGTATGATGTATCATCCACATTTATTGCATTCAATGATTTATTTTATCTATAATTATAAATTTAATTTATTTACACATGAAAGGTTAGGTTAAGCTCAGTTGGATAAGTGTCATAATAATTAGGCTAGTATAAACTTGCTATGATACTTTTAAGATGACCTGGCGGTCTAGGGGTAAGGTGTCAAGACTTCTGTGCTGGCGGCCGAGGTTCAATCCTCGGTCCTGGCATAAATTTATCTGATTACCAAACCTTTCCTTCACCTCTGACAAGACATCTTGTGAATGTGGGGAATGCCAGGCCTCCACCGTGGTTCGGATCCCACGTTAAACTGCAGGCCCTCCATTTCATCTCACAATCACCCTACCATTACACATTAGCGTAAGTGCGTATAACCCGAACGGGTAGTAAGACGCGGTGCTAATAATATTTATATATAAATATATAGTAAGACGTGGTACTAATAATAATAATAATAATATGATACTTCAATGACATCATCAGTAGGCCTATTATGTTTTACTTCATCTATAATTTGGTCATTTTGGATACTTGTGATCAGCTTTGACTAATTCGCATAATCCAAATGGATAGTAAGATGTGGTGCTAATTTTTTTTTTTTGGAAAATGGTGCTATTGCAACAAATCACTGCCATACAATACATAATTACTATTCACAATAAACACACTGGTTCCCTGCAGATCAACATTATAAATAATAGGCCTAATTAATTTTTCTTTAGATTAAATAATGATAACTCAATATAGCATAGCCAAAGCCAAAAATATGTTTTGTGTACTTAAAGATAAGTATCTAAGAATTTTGCAAAAAAAGAATTGGTGGGGTTTCACCTCTGCTTTCTCTGATATGAGTAATTTATATTAACTATATTTTTATGGGAAATTATCTGTGAATTCTTATTTCAAGTGTATTTTTAAAATCATATTTTGTACAAATCCACAACACAATATACTATTCAAAACACTGTATCTTTAAAGAAAAGTTAAAAAAAAATCATTGATCTATCTTTTCTAGTTCTAGAGATATAAAATGGCATGCACACCATTATGGTGGAAGCTTTTCAGGTGTATTTAACAGGGTGTCCAGCGACCTGGAAAATAGGGAATTGTCAGGGAATTTGCTTGGTCAAGGAAAAGTCATGGAATTTTATTAAATTTCTGGAATTTTTACATTTTGTTTATAAAAAGCCTCATATGTTGATTCACAATAATCAGAATAACACTTTTCTTCCAGTTAATACCTACCTGGAATCACTTTCATACCATTGTCCATTGAGCAGACTAATATCACTTCTCAAGGTCAACAAGTGAGTTTTGTGTCTTTCCACCCTTCTGCCATATGTCTTAAGTCAAAGTTGAGTCATGTTTATTCACATGAGTAAAAAGTTGACTAGGTCTACATTTTAAGTAGAAGGAACTAGGATTGACTGTCTCACAACAATTTTAAATCATTTTGCTTGATACAATCTTTTAATGGCTCAATACTATTTAATCAAAATCTATTTTTAACTTAAAATAGTCCCTTTCCTCCAAACTTGGAAATCGTTTAATCCCTTCATTGAGTGACACAATTTCAGAATGTGTATGTATCTAGAAAAAAAACTACTATATTAATCTTTGATCTTAAAAAATGATTTTCATAATATACTTAATATTGGTATATAGTGATCTGGAAAAAAGTAAATTGGGTCTATAAAATCTGGAAAAGTCAGGGAATTTAAAAATATAGTTTGGCTGGATACCTTGTTTAGGTTATATTTGGGCTTCCATGACATGAAAACTATTGGTTAAATTATCTTATCAAAGATATTGTGTGCCAAATTTGATCAAAATCCAAGATAGTGACCGGGATGAACTGACACGGAATGACCCAGGTCTACATAATTCTACTTAAAATTGAGATTATAGTTCTAATTTCAAACAATTTCTGAACTAAATATTTACCTGTGCTTTTCCCCCACTAGAATCTATTGCTGCAGTGTGTGAGTTCTACCCTCGAGGAAACTGCTCTAAAAGCTCTGCCTGTCCATTTCGCCATGTCCGTGGTGATAGGACCATTGTGTGCAAGCATTGGCTCAGGGGTTTATGCAAGAAGGGGGATCAATGTGAATTCTTGCACGAGTATGATATGAGCAAAATGCCAGAGTGCTATTTCTACTCAAGATTCAGTAAGTGGAAACATTGTTTTCATTCAAAAACAATAATACTAACTTGTAGGGTTTATAATATATTGCTACTTATTGTATGCCAGTTCATAAAAAGGTCTGCAAACACCACAAAATAACAGATGCGACCCCATGCCTGTGAACTACAAACTAGAGATGATTGCACTCTATAGAATTAGTGTCACTTCCTCTCTACATTATGTAGACCCCTGATTCCAAACTGATATGTTGCTATTATTATGTTTTGTAATATCAGTGTGTTTCTAGATATTTAGTGTTTATTGTTTACCAGTTAAGCAAGGAGGGCAACTCTTGGCACCCATTTTTACGAGCTTGGATTACCAGTTCAAGACACTTGAAATGAACTCTGGTCGAGTTTTCTCAATTTTATTTTAAGATCATGTTCTTTTTTGTTAGCCTTTTCATAATTATTATTTGAACTTTTATTTATTTTTAAATTTTAAAAATGGACTTGTATATATCTTACTTTAAATTAATCATATTACCACACCTATATGTCGAGATTTCACAGTACTTTAGTGTCACCACCTCAATTCCTGCAAGCCTAATCTGTCAGAATATTTGACAAGGAAGGGTATGGACGATGAAAAAATAGATGTGTAGGTTTGAAATTCTAGAATGTTTTGGTTTTTAGGGTTTATTAATAGCACTACAAGTTACTACTAAAATGTGATGTTAAAAAGCGATTACAAAAAGATATAAGAACTTTGATGTAGGAGCTTGTGAGAGAACTGGTTTGGCAAGGAATACTTAACTACTGGCTTGGCTGACAACCCTTACAGATTTGAACCCACTACCCTGGGCACTACGGTTGCCCTCTAGCACAAGTACTTGATGACCTGATATTCTAATTCGTGGCCCTAAAAATGGGCTGAGTAATCCATTTGAGTAGATCTTATTGTGTCAGCCTCAATAGCTCTAAAACAGAACCATTTATACTGAAAATTGGCCCAATTGCTGAGCACTGGGACAAGTTGTCTTGAGTTGTCAGCATTCTTTCTTAATATTTACTGACTCATCACAACACGTAAGCTAACTCTGTTCTTTAACTGGCTTCATTTCAACACTGTTATGTTAGTTTTAAACAAACATCCCAATCTAGGGCAGGGATATACATTAAGCTATTTTATGAATATATTAAAAATAACTAACTGTCCCACAACCAACATAATATTTCAGAATGATATAAAACCCATTTTAGGGCGACTATACTATGCTTTATTTGGTTTTATTGGCTAAGTAGTATTACTTTTATTTTAATATAGAGCCCATTTGAATTGTTATGCCAAACCAAAATTATTTTGTTCCTTAGACCAAAGATTGAAATTTTAATGATAAAACACAGGAATTGATAAAATAATGTAAGTATTAACTTAGGCCTATTTTATTTGTAAACCTTAGGGCAACTCAAAAATATGTGTGATTATTTTAAAAATAATCATCATGATAAACAAATTAATTATTGTGTAAGCATAGATGCTTCTGTGCTGGAGGTTTGGGGTTCAATCCATGGTCCCGGCACCGATTTATCTGATTGCCAAACCCTTTCTTTACTTCTGACAATAAGTGTATTAATCACAACTTGAGAATGTGTAGCATTCCAGGCCTCCACCGTGGTTTGGATCCCACGTTAAATTGTAGGTCCTCCATTTCATCTCACAATAACCCTATCATTCATTACACATTAGCGTAAGTGCATTTCATCTCACAATAACCCTATCATTCATTACACATTAGCGTAAGTGCATTTCATCTCACAATCACCCTATCATTCATTACACATTAGCATAAGTGCGTTTAACCTGAATGGATAGTAAGAAACTGTGCTGATAATATTAATAAGCGTAGATGAATTTATTAACAAATTTTACGGAGTCTAAAGCTAGAAGTTTTGGGTTTGATTCCTGGCGGTACTAGAGGTACTTTTCCCTAAAAATAATTGTTCATATGATTGCATGGTATAGTTAATTAGGCTTAAGCTAGGTTTAAAACTTCTACGGCCACCACATAATTATGATCATCAGTATCACATCATCTCGGCGAAGTAACCACATTCTGCAAGGTGGTCAAACCTAAGAAGAAGGTTGGTTACATATCCACCACTGTCAGTAAAAGACGAATGTTTAGCCCACAAAACCTGGTGGAATATGTTAAAAAAAAAGTAGCTCTCTGCAACATTGAAAGACTTGACAAAATAAGTGATCTTAAGTTTAAGCTAGGAAAAAATATTGTTAAAAAAGGGTCGAGGTGGAACTAGAAATTAGGGTTTAATCTAACTTTTTTTTTTCTAAAACTGAATCTCAAATCAGATTGTGTATCTTAGAAAACATGCTAAGCATAAGAGCAATTCCATTTGTAACGGATGTTACATTTTATCTAATATATTTAATTATTTCATTGCAAACAATTTTGCTACTACCATTCAATTAGGATTATTAAATACTTCTACTTCAAACTGCCTTGCTCCAAAAATTGCATGCCATAGTTGTGTATGGAATGAGAGAAATTGCTGATTCAGAAGTGTAACGGATGTTACTTTCAGGGGAACAGGTAAGGGTAACATGAGTATTCATTTCAATATTTCAGTCCCTACACTTGATGTAAGAATTTTTTTCCAAACGGAAATGTATTGTTCATAACTTATGAACACAATGAGGTGGTTATTTAAATAAATAAATGTAACTATAATGATTTTAAATTCATTTTACAGTGTAACGGATGTTACAATGATTTTGTAACGGATGTTACATGTGTTCCAAAAATAATCATATTTGTTTATTTTCAACTAATGTTTATTTATTTTTAATCCTAAGTTTGTTCTATGGAATAACTTGTACATTTAGATTGTGGAGCCAGAGAACTTATTGTAAAAACTAGCAAAATAAGGTATGATTCATATGTAATAATAAAGTAATAGGCTAAATTATATACTTTATTTAAATAAAATGTTAAGTTACCACTGGAAAGCAAATAGCTTTAAACCATAAACTTTAACAGACTTTAACATCAAACAAACTATTTTTCTTTAACGTCCACTGCAGCTGGGAACTCATATACCATGTGTCGTTTCACTATCTTCAGTTTTGGTGCCATCAAAATTTGTTCAATTTGTTTGAAGTGGATATACTTCTCATCACTATCATCAATTTTGAAAAATTTCCTGTTTTTTCTCCACTGTTTCAAAAACACAACCCTAACTTCGTTATTTTCACACACTGTCTGACAGACACCAGCATATTTGTAGAAAATTGGTCTGTTTTCAACTTGAAACTTAACCAGAACATAGGTCCCTGGTTTTATATCTGAAGGCATTGGGCACTGATGCTCATTGGCTACCTTTAGAGATGCAGTAGATGACTCAGACTGAGACTCTTCATCTGGAGGAAGCACATCAGTTTCAGAGT